>PVHX01009325.1:0-77170 GCA_004024805.1 Geosciurus inauris | reverse complement strand
ACAAATATATTTGATAAATTCTGGTATTCCAATGCATCCATACTTAGTTTATGCTTCTGTACTACACAGCAGTTCAGTATACTTTCATGTTAGTTTTTTGTAGTATTATTATTAACTGAAAAAGATAAAATGAATAATGTGCATTTATATTTAAAAAGTTTAAAATCTTTGGAATTCAGTCTTCAATTTTAGATTTCTCGAAATTGTTTGAACATGAGAAAGTGGACTGCATTATTAATTTTAAAATAAGTTTTAACAAAAAATATGGAACGATTTGTGAATGCCATTCCAGGAAATTAATTATTTACTTGGAAAGCTAACAATAAGGCAAAGAATCAGAATCAGTTGCTAGATTTAGCCAAAACAAAGAAAAAAATACCTAGTTAAATGTCGCCTTGATACGAAGGGGGAGGGGCACGTGGCTTCTCCATGAGTTGGTCCAGAGAGACAGAGAAAGGGTCCCCGGGTTAGACGATATGGAGTCCCTCTGGATGGTGGTGATTCGCGGAGCCAATCTACCCAGGCCCCGGGGTGTAGGTAAAAATTTGCTTCGCCCCAGCAAGATGCAGAAATACCCGGGACAAAAGGGGACACAGTCAGGGCGAGGAGAAGCAAAGAACACCACTTTATTCTAGAAACTATAGAAGCTTAAATACACTCATGGACCAATCAGATCCAAAGGTCACAAACAAAGGGGTGCTCTTTGGCAAGAGCACAGTCTATTAGCATAGAATGAGGAAGGATGGAAGGGAGGGGTTGGAAGGTATGGAGATGCTCCTACAGTTAAATTTTAATTTCTGAAATATTTTAACACTTTAAGTATAGCCCAAATATTGCATGAGATATATTTACACTTAAAAAAACTTATTTTTTCATGAAAAAGTAATTTAACTTTTTAAATTTACCAAATTTAATTTACCTTTTAATTTAAATACATATTCATATGTACATGTATGTATAATAATGGCTAGCACATAGTGCTGGTATTGCATAATAGAGTGGAGTAAAAGGGGCTGGATGATTACTTTCCTTACCCTGGAATAAATGTCTATGCCTCTACACTAAATACAAGACAAAGAGACCTGAAAAAAGTAGATGAATAGTCAAAAAATATTCTTGTGTGGGGCATAGCTCAGGTGCTAGAGCACTTGCATAGAGTCTAGCATGCATCAGGCCCTAGATTTTATCCCCCTCGTGAAAAAAATAATCCTTGTTGACTTTTACTCTTGAAATGGATGAAGTGCCAACTTTCCTAATTTAATATTCAAAATTAAACATTACATTTTTTAAAAGTTTTAAATATAAGTATCTATTAAAACAGGATCAGAGTCATTAACAAGCAAAAAAATACTTCTTTAATTCAATCACTGACTAGAGTTCTAAGAAGAAAACAACTTTGAATAAAAAGCTATGATTACGTCAAAATATGATTTATGTAAGATTGTGCAGTAACATTTATTCTGGAGTAAATTGTTATATTTTGGGTAGTACTACACCTTTACTGTTACAGAGAGAAGATACACACATTATAAACAATCTCTTTTAAACAGCAGGCTATTTTGCATGCCGTAACATTTCTCCCCTACCCTCTGATACAACCAATAACTAACCAGTAACCAATAAGAAAGCAATATTCTTAAACATTCTGACCCATGTGCCACTCTTTGAATGTGTAAACTCGAGATAAAATTTGAACATTTATGAAGAATAAAACTTTTATTTGGAACAGAACTACTGATTCGGAGATAAATATATACAGATTCAAAACTCTATTTTTAGAAGAGCTGTTCTAGTATTCTACTATTCAGCTGTTCTACTTTCTCAAACAAAGCATTGGTTTTATTTGTACAAAAGCTTCCATAGTTTTTGTCTGGCATAAATAATAACTTACACAAATATCTCAAACATTGTAATAACCTGCCTTTTATGAAGTGTACATTTGGTCTTCAAATGCAATAGGAATATCAAGCTGTGAAAATTTTAAAAATTTAATTGTATTGTTACATGACTAGGGCCTATAGAAGACTGTTATTGAAGAAACACTTCAATAATAAGCACGTCAATTAAGGACTCTTAAAGAATCAAGTATCAGTCTGTTTACAACTAGTATCAGTTGCAGGCATGTTTAGAAGAGGTAGCAAATATACTAGACAAATCTAAATTTTGACTTTTAACTAAATCTGAAGTTAAAAAAATTCTTTGAGAGTTTGAAAACAAATGACAAGATGTGCCTTCAATGGTGGAATTGTTTATAACCACTTGATAGGTGAGATGTTATATTTTTTATCCATTTACATAATATTCATATTCAAGCTTTATACCTTTTGTCCAGTTTGTTTGTTTCGTTTTGTTTCTCTCCTCAGTTACTAAAGGGAATTCATGGGTTTTGTTGCTAAAAGCAACCATACTTTCAAAAACTTCCTTCCTTCTCCATCTGTTTAGCAATAACATTCTAAGTCCAGACTGATACTTTCTGGAATAGAGAATGATTTTAATGCTATGAACCTTAAAATTAACTTGTGAGGTATTTTGTTTGTGGAGAGTATTCTGGGGATTGAACACACATGTACTTTACCACTGAGCTATATCCTAGCCCATTTTATTTTTTACTTTAAGACAGGGTCTCACTAAGTTGCTTAGGGCCTCGCTGAATTATTCAGGCTATCCTAGAACTTTCAATCCTTCTGCCTAGGCCTCTTGAGCTGCTGGGATTAGAAGTGTGTGCCACTATGCCCAGCAGTAAGCCACTTCTAAAGGCTAAGAGGAAATGTTTTTAAATTAGTTACAATTTGTAGCAATCCATATTTCTGCTTTTAAAACTAAATTTTGAAGATAAGCCATAGATTCAACTTCTGTTTCCAGAACATTAACTTGTTCTATGCACTTGTTTATAAAACAGGGCAAATATTTTCAGGTCTGATTTATTTGACCAGTGAGGTTTTATTGAGATATTGCATTATAATATACAACACTTATTACTCTTGCTATTGTTGAGAAAAAAAACTAACAATGAAACTTCTCTGTGTGAAACAAGGATGCAGTAGGAAATAAGAAAACCCTAAGTATTTTCTCAGTAGATGTCATGGCTTTTCTCCAGAGTTGCTACTGCTATCAAGTTTAGTAATGGATATTCACTTATGACTATCAACATACTTGCATGGGATTTTTTTTCATAGAAAACAAGTAATCTAAGAAAATATAAACATGATTTCCAGATTTTTATACCTTAGATTATTTCTAAGAAAACAACTTTGAAAGATATCAGAAGTTTTGAGACTCCTAAAGAAATATTTTCATTGCAGGGACAAGAAAAGGCAAAAAAGGTATTCCAAGTAATCACCAAGTGCCATTCAAATCATCCTGAATTTATTTCTCCCTACAATCAAGTTCACTCTTTCATTCACTTATATATGTACTGAATGTATATTAATGTGCAAGTCATGCCCGGATACATCAGAGCACACATGCTTCTCTGAAAAAGACCTTCAGGAAACAAATCAGAAGCTTCATTAAAATCTTCATGGAAATCATTTGCAAATGATTTATTTAGTTTTTAATAATGCCAAGGTAAAGCCAAACGACCAGATGGAAGTAAAACAGGACCGGCACACGCTTTATTCTGGGAAGGACGACCTCTGCCACCGCTGAGGGCGAGGGGCATGCGGGCTGAACCACACGTGGCTCCTGCAGAACCTGGGCCCAGCCCCAAGGCAGCAGCAGCCGCCTGGAGCAGGAGGGAGTGAGAAGGCTGATGGGCAGGGTGGGAGCGAAGCAGCTATTCTCTGCTTCTGCCTCTGACCTAACAGCCAAAATATTTTCTTAAAAATTCAGGTTATTCTACATAGCCAAAAATTACAAAAAGATTAAGGAGAACCAAAAACCCATTAAACTGGGTGAGGTGGTACACACCTGTAATCCCCAAGTTTGGAAGGCTGACGCAGGAGGATCATCAGTTTAAAGCCAGTTTTGGCAATTTAGCAAGGCCCTCAACAACTCAGCGAGATCCTGTCTCTAAATGTGAATGTGGCTCAGTGTGATGTGTCCTCTGGGTTTAATCTCTAGTATCAAAGAATAAAAATAATAATAATAATTCATTAGCCAAGCAATAACAAACTTTACAGTTATTACCAAAAATCAGAGCACTTATAGTAGGCTAAATAATGGTTCCTACAAGGAGTTTACAATCTAATTTCCAGAATTTATGAATATGTTACCTTATGACAAAAAGATGTGATTAAGTGAAGCATCTGGAGATGGGAAAGTAGCATGGATTATCCTGGTGGACTAGACATAATCACAAGATAAAGAGGCAGGCAAGGAGGGTCAGAAAGAGATATGACAACTGAGGTAGAGGTTGGGGTGATAAATGAGCTAGAAGCAAAGAAATCTAGGCAGATAGAAAAAGCAAGAGAATGGGTTCTCTCCAAAGTTTCCAGAAGGAATGAATTCTAGTCAATACTTTGATTTTCACCCATGAGACCTATTTTGGACTTCTGGACTTCAGGTAATGAATTTGTGTTGTCTTACATCACTAGTTTGTAGTAATGTGCTATATCAGCAATAGGAAAAAGATAATGACATCTTTCTGAATACTTAACTGTCTGCCACTATAGACACATTATCTCATTTAATCATCATAAGAACCCTATGCAGTAGATACTATTACTATCTTTCTTTCACAAATGGGAGAATGAAGGCAAAACTGTTTTAAAAATTTGCTCAAGAGACTGAACTCTCAATCATCACTAGATTTTTCCATGATCAAGCAAGCCAATGTGAAACAATTCCAACCTAGTAGCAATTTTATTATTGAAGAGTTCTGCCAAAATTCTCCTAATTTACCTTGGATTTTATATTGTACTTTGATGTAAATTTTATAACTTTACATGATTATGGACTTGAAAGATTGCTTGAATTTCCCAACAAATGCAGTTATTTTTATTGCTTTTAAAAAAATATTTTTAGTTGTCAATGGACCTTTATTTTATTCATTTATATGCAGTACTGAGAATCAAACCCAGTGCCTCATGTATGCTAGGTAAGCGTTCTACCACTGAGCCGCCACAACCTCAGCCCCATTTTTGTTTATTTCTGAAGGCTGCATCTCATTTCTGACATTTTCCATTTGTTTTACCTCTGAGAATTTGGTGAGATTTCTGCCATTGTCTTACCTTTCTCTAAATTGTACCCAAACCACCAGCCATCACTATACACAAATGATATTTAAACAACTTAAGGTTAAATGGTTTACTTAACCAAAACTACTTGGGGAATGGTAAACCTAGTACTGTTTAAAAGTAACAAAGAATTGTTGGAACAGAATATACATGTCAACTTTATGTTATAGCAAAAAACTTCATTGACTTCTTTTTTAAAACTTACAACTTTTTCTCAGCATCAAGTATATAAAAATATTTTTGGCATATAATATTGGCAAGCTCCTGTTTAGACACCATGTGTACTTAGTCAAACATGAAAAACACCTACATGTTTACATTCTATTTGTCCATATACAAATGAAGAAAGCACTTGCATGCATATTAGAAGGTCTTATAATTTTTAACTATCATGCAAAAACCCTATATCATTTTTCTTATTCCTCTCAGTAATTGTGTAATTAAACAATATTGTTGTGTTTCATTTGTTTAAACAAAGATGAGCTCCACTGTATTTACTGTGTATAGTATACAGTCTATTTAGTACTGCTTTCTGCTCAATACAAAGCAAAAAAAATTATGATGCCCTTTTTAATGTGCCTTTATTTCAAAAAGGTTTATAGACTCAACTTTAGTGCACTTTTTCTCATGAACAACTAAAAAAGATATATTTTACATTACAGTGTTCTGTGGGATATATTTCCCTAGGGATTAAAAGTGAAGCACTATAGCCTACTTGACAGTAAGATATCTGATTGTAAAGAATACAAAAGCAACACTTGCTTCTCTATTTTACTAAAAGCTAAATATTCCAGTTGTTTATTGCAAAAAGAATAATAGCATGATTCTCTAACACTGCAGAATGAGAACTGCCAGTTAAGATGCAATTGCAATGATTGCTACTGGTGAGAATGCAAAAGACAAAAATAGCACTACTTGTTGACAGATTACAGATGGAGCGTGGGTTCCCAGAAGCAACAAAAATCATATTTCAATTTCAACAGCAAACAAACTTGCTATGGAAATCTCTGAGGAATAAAAACATATTAATCTCTGTAATATTCACACAACTCTATACTTTCTGAGCTGAACTGCTATTCTATTGAATAGTTATACCTGGACATTTATTTATCAAATTTTCTAAAACCTTAAATTTCTAAAAACCTTAAATTCTAAATGAACATTTTCTTGTTAACAAATGAGATGTTACAGATTTTTTATTAGTATGCTACCATTTTGAATATTGTTTTTTAAGAGAAAAAAAAGGCATTTATTTATTCATTCAACAATTTTTTTTGATAGACCACTATAAGCTTTCTATCCTGAGGAGACAGGAATGCATAAGGTGCATTGTCACTGTCCTCAAGAAGCCTAGTCTGGTTTTCAGAAGGAACCACAATAAAGTAACAATACAGTGATGTGTGTTCAATCATGTGAAACTGCATAGGTCACATAGACAGTGAGTAAGTGATGAGACTTAGTTTAGAGATGAGCCAAGTAAAAAGAAGGCAGGTTGTCAGGAAATTTTCTTAAAAAGTATGCTGAGTTTTATTGGGTGAATAGGTGTCAGATGAAAGCATAGAGGGGGAAGAAAAGGAGTGCTGTGAATATAATATATCAGGTAGAAATACATGAGTAGATATCTTTCCAAGATACCGCACAATCTCTTTTTCAGCAAAATTAGGAGACAGCTAAAACCCTGGCAGAACTGGAGAAAAGGCTGACCAAAATTACTGGAGATGAAATAAGGATATATTCAGGAGGAAGAAATAAGAGGGTGCCTTGGTTGTAGATCCCAGAAATGAAAAGAAAAAAATCCACTTGGCAAGGGGAAAAGACACACTTTGAGTTAAAAACCTAAATTCCTTATTCACAGTGGTATAAACCAATAATAAGCAATGGTTACAATGCTTTTTGGGACTGATTTGGACATGAAAAGTAGAGATAGGATTAAGGGAAAGATGGTGGAAATAAGTTACAGATGAAGGAAGAAAACAATGACAGAAGAAAAGAGAAAGAAAAAAGAAACTTCGATAGGAAGGTAAGGAATATGGTGGGAAAATTTCTACCTGATAGAGAGAAATAAAATGTAAATGATACCCCAAATCTAACACCTCCAAAACCTAGGTCAAAAGAAAAGTTTCAGATAGGTGAAGCATGGTCTTAGCATTCATTTCTCGACATGAATTATCTTCAATTATCAACTTCTGGAGGTGGGTGGAAAATTCCCACTTAAAGTATTAAGGAGCACAGAATCTATATGAAGATTTTAAAAGGAATAAATGAGAAAAGAGATATGAAAAGCAAATGGAAGATAATAATTAAGGACCAGAAAAATAATGGCAAAATAACTGATAAAAATAGTTAACCACAATCTTATTAAATAAATTAGCCTCCATGAAACAATAGTACAAAACAAAGGTAGGTATAAAATCTTAGTGATGAGATGAGGAAATAATAGGAAGAGAGGAAATATGAAATACCAGGCATCAAGTGCTAAGTGGAGGAAAACAGTAAAATGAAATGCTTAAAAGAATTAGAAGAATAACATGTACAGAAGATAGGCAAAAGAGAGCCAACATATAAATAATAGAATGTTTATAAAAAATGATAACAAGCAAATAAAAATATAATGTAAGATGACTTTTCTGAAAGAAATAAAACAAATCGACCCATGTAAGGGTTCATCATGCTCCAGGGACAGGTATCTTCAATACCAAGATACATACTAGTAAGATTACTAGATTTGAAATTAATTAAATAACACTCTGGAGATGACAGATTTTTTAAAAAGCAGGTTAATTATAAGGGGAAAATATCAGACTGACCTCAGACTACTTCACAGAAGCATACCAAATTTTTGGAAAAGATTGGGAAACATATTAAAAACCCACAAGAAAAGAGAAACAATGCTATTTCCAGCCAAAATATTGTTCAAATGTAAAATTTGAACAATTTTTTTAAAAATATTTTTTTAGTTGCCAATGGATCTTTATTTTATTTATTTATATGTGGTGCTGAGAATTGAACCCAGTGCCTCACACATACAAGGCAAGTGCTCTACCACTGAGCCACAACCCCAGCCCCTTGAACAATTTTTTTAAACAAGCAAGAAGTTACGGAAACTGGCTATGGTGGCACATGCCTGCACCTTATAAGACTGAGGCAGGAAGATCACAAGTTCAAAGACAACCTTAGCAACTTAGTGAGACATTAAGTGACTTAGTGAGAGATCATCTCAAAATAAAAAGGGCTAGGGATGTGGCTCAGTGGTTAAGAAAACCCCTGTGTTACCCCCCAAAAGTTAAGTAAACATTCTCATGAAACCAAAACATGGTTCAAAAAATGGTAGCAAAATATTGGCAGTGAACATTGACTATATATTAGTCTAGCACTAATACTAAAGGAGTAGTGAGAGGATCAGAAGGGAATGTAAATTATATGCGTTTATACCTTACAAATGCAAAATATCAAAATCAGTGCAGGAAGATGATGAAAGTAATACAGAATGCTAATTATTTAGTTAAAATATTGTCAGGGCCAAATTACATCATTTAAAGCAGATAAAGAGAAATCAGGAATAGTAATATAAAATTGGAGAACCTGTGTAATAACTTTATTCTACACATATCAGAAAAAGGAAAGAAGCATAGCTAAGAAATTTAAATACTCACCTGATACATCAAGGAAATGGCAACTAAATACAAAGCACATACTATAAGAAATGCAAGAAGAATGTGGTGAGAGATTCAACAAACCTCTCCTGTAACTGGATTTTTCTAGCAAACAAAAAAATAAGGATAGAGGGCTGGAGTTGTGGCTCAGTGGCAGAGCACTTGCTAGCATGCATGAGCTACTGGGTTCAATTCTCAGTACAGCATATAAATAAATAAAAAATAAAGATTCAACAACAACTAAAAAATATTTTTAAAAAATAAAGATAGAGACCAACCCCAGCCCAATGCGCAAAGGAGGCAGAGCACACCGACTACAGCCCCACACACAGAGTAAGAGACTAATTGCACATGCACAAAGGAGGCAACCAACCTCACACACACAGAGGAGGAGACTCACCATACAGTCGCTCCCATCTACCAAGGGATGGCTGTACCGGCCTACTTCTGTTTACAGACAACAGTGAGGACCAGAAAGACCATCCTTGAGGTACTTGTAAACCTGATTACACCAGAGGTGAGGTATTGGTAACCTGCAGGGACACTACAAGATTATAGGGTAGAAAATGTAATACCTGAGTTTGGCACTGCTAGAGAGGAAGACACATGAACAACATGAAAAAATAAGGGAAGAAAATGCCCCAACCAAACCAAGATGCTACCATAACAGAATCTATTGAGAGCATAGTAGATGAAATGTCAGAGGAGTTCAGAATGTACATAATTAAAATGATCTGTGAAGCACAGAATAATATAAGAGAGCAAGTACAAGCAAAAATTGATCAATCCAACAAAGAGATTAGAAAGTAAACACAGGCAACCATTGATCACTCCAACAAAGAGATAAGAGAGCAAATTCAGGGAGCAAAAGATTGCTTCAAGAAAGAGAGACTCTGAAAAAAATCAAGCATAAGTCCTTGAAATGAAGGAAACAATAAACCAAATGAAAAGTTCAACAGAAAGCATCACCAACAGACTAGATAACTTGGAAGACAGAACCTCAGACAATGAAGACAAAATATATGATCTTGAAGATAAAGTTGACCATACAATGAAGATGGTAAGAAACCATGAAAAAAAAATCCAAAAATTATGGGATAATATGAAAAGACCAAATCTAAGAATTATCAGCATAGAGGAAGGCACAGAGATACAAATCAAAGGAATGCACAATCTCTTCAATGAAATAATATCAGAAAATTTCCCAAACATGAAGAATGAGTTGTAAAATCAAATAAGAGAGGCTCAAAGGAGACCAAATATACAAAACTACAACAGATCCACACCAAGCCCAATTATAATGAAAGTGCCTACCATACACAATAAGGAGACAACTTTAAAGGCTGCAAGAGAGAAGGTACAGATTACATACAGGGGAAAACCAATTCGGATATCAGCAGATTTCCCAACTCAGACCCTCAAAGCTAGGATATCCTGTAATAACATATACCAAGCTCTAAAAGAAAATGGGTGCCAACCAAGAATCTTATATCCAGCAAAATTAAGCTTCTGATTTGATGATGAAATACAAACGTTCCATGATAAACAAAAGTTAAAAGAATTTACAATGAGAAAGCCTGCACTAGAGAACATTCTCAGCATAATATTTTATGAGGAAGAAATGAAGAACAACACTGAAAATCGGCAAAGGGAGGGACTACACTAAAGGAAAAGCCAATCAAGGGAGAAACCAAGTCAAGTTAAAAACCAAAATAAACCAAAATGAATGGGAATACAAACCATATTTCAATAATAACCATAAATGTTATTGACATAAACTCATCAATCAGAAGACACAGACTGAGCCGGACGCAGTGGTATAAGCCTGTAATCCCAGCACTTAGGGAGGCTGAGACAGGAGAATTGCGAGTTCAAAGCCAGCTTCAGCAACGGTGAGGTGCTAAGCAACTCAGTGAGACCCTGTCTCTACATAAAACACAAAATAGGGCTGGGGATGTGGCTCAGTGGTCGAGTGCCCCTGAGTTTAATCTCTAGTACCAATAAATAAATAAATAAATAAAAAACATAAAGACATAGACTGGCAGATTAGATTTAAAAAAAAAAAAAAAAGACCCTGCAATATGGTGTCTTTAAGAGAATCTTCTCCTAGAAAAAGACGCCCACAGACTGAAAGTGAAAGGAGGGGAAAAAACATACCACTCAAATGGACTGCGTAAACAAGGAAAAAACGTACCACTCAAAAAGATTGCGTAAACAAGCAGAGGTTTCCATCCTCATATCAGATAAAGTAGACTGCAAACCAAAGATAGTCAGAAGGGATAAAAAAGGACATTTCATTATGTTTAAGGGAACCATACATCAAGAAGACATAACAATCATAAATATCTATGCCCCAAACAATGGAGCATCCATGAATATCAAACAAATCCTTCTCAATTTCAAGAACCAAATAGATCACAACACAATAATACTGGGTGACTTTAACATACCTCTCACCACTGGACGGATCTTCCAAACAAAAACTAAACAAACCATAGAACTCAATAATACAATCAATAATTTAGAATTAACAGACATATACAGAATATTTCATCCATCAACAAGTGAACACACTTTTTTCTCAGCAGCACATGAATCCTTCTCTAAAATAGATCATATGTTATAGCATTTCTTAGCAAATACAAAAAAATAGAGATACCACCCTGCATTCTATCAGACCATAATGGAATGAAATTAGAAATAAATGATCAAATAAAAAATAGAAGCTACTCCATCACCTGGAGACTAAATGATACACTATTGAATGGTGCATGGATAACAGAAGACATCAAGGAGGAGACAAAAAAATTCTTAGAGGTAAATGAGAACTCTGATACAACATATCAAAACCTCTGGGACACTATGAAGGCTGTGTTAAGAGAAAAGTTCATTGCATTGAGCTCATTCATTAAAAGAAGAAAAAGTCAACAAATAAATGACCCGACATTACATCTCAAAGCTCTAGAAAAAGAAGAACAAATCATCACCAAAAGAAGTAGAAGACAGGAAATAATTAAAATCAGGGCTGAAATCAATGAACTTGATACAAAGGAAACAATTTTAAAAATTGGCAAATAAAAAGCTGGTTCTTTGAAAAAATAAATAAAATTGATAAACCCTTAGGTACCCTAAGTTAAAGAAGGAAAGAGAAAACTCAAATTACTAAAGTTTGAAATGAAAAGGGAAATATCATGACAGACACTATTGGAATACAGAAGATAATTAGAAATTATTTTGAAAATCTATACTCCAGTAAAATAGAAAATCCTGAAAACACCAACAAATTTCTAGGGGTATATGATCTGCCCAAACTGAATCAGGAGGACATACACAACTTAAACAGATCAATTTCAAGCAAGAAAATAGAAGACGCCATCAAAAGTTTACCAACCAGGAAGAGCCCAGGACCAGACAGATTCTGAGCTGAGTTCTACAAGACCTTCAAAGAAGAATTAATACCAATACTCCTCAAATTATTCCATGAAATAGAAAAGGAAGGAACTCTTCCACACTCATTCTATGATGCTAGTATCACCCTGATTCCAAAACCAGACAAAGACACATCTAAGAAAGAAAACTTCAGACCAACACCCCTGATGAACATTGATGCAAAAATTCTCAATAATATTCTGGCAAACCACATATACAAAACACATTAAAAAGTGCACCACAATCAAGTGGGTTTCACTGCAGGTATGCAAGTTTGGTTCAACATATGGAAATCAATAAACGTAATTCATCACATCTTAAAGTCAAGACTCATATGATTATCTCTATAGATGCCGAGAAAGCATTTGACAAAATACAGCACCTCTTCATGTTCAGAACACTAGAAAAACTAGGGATAGTAAGAACATACCTCAACATTGTAAAAGCTATCTATACAAAGCTGAAAGCCAACATCATCCTCAATGGGGGAAAAATTGGAAGCATTCCCCCTAAAAACAGGAACAAGACAGGGATGTCCTCTTTCACCACTTCTATTCAACATAGTCCTTGAAACTCTAGCCAGAGCAGTTAGACAAGCAGAATAAATTAAAGGAATACAAATAGGAAAGGAAGTTAAACTATCATTATTTGCCGGTGACATGATTCTTTACTTAGAGGATCCAAAAAATTCCTACAGAAAACTTATAGAATTAATAAATGAATTCAGCAAAGTAACAGGGTATAAAATCAACACCCATAAATCAAATGCATTTCTATATATCAGTGATGAATCCTGAGAAAGAGAAATTAGAAAAACTACCCTATTCACAATAGCCTCAACAAAAAATAAAAACAACTTGGGAATCAATTTAACAAAAGAGATGAAACACCTTTATAATAAAAACTACAGAACACTAAAGAAAGAAATTGAAGAAGATCTTAGAAGATGGAAAGATCTCCCCTGCTCTTGGATAGGCAGAAACAATATTGTCAAAATGGCCATACTACTCAAAGTTCTATACAGATTCAATGCAATTCCAAATAAAATGACAACATCATTCTTTAATAGAAATAGAAAAATCAATCATGAAACTCATTTGGAAAAATAAGAGACCCAGAATAGCCAAAACAATCATCCTTAGCAAGCAGAGTAAAGCAGGAGGCATCACAATACCAGATCTTAAACTATATTGCAAAGCTATAATAACAAAAACAGCATGGCATTGGCACCAAAATAGACCTGTAGATCTATGGTATAGAATAGAAGGCACAGAGACAAACTCACATTATCTCGTACTAGACAAAGGTGCCAAAAACATACATTGGAGAAAAGATAGCCCCTTCAACATATGGTGCTGGGAAAACTGGAAATCCATATGCAACAAAATGAAACTTAAACCCCTTTCTCTCACCATGCACAAAACTCAACTCAAAGTGGATCAAAGACCTAGGAATTAGACCAGAGAGATTCTGTACCTAACTGAGGAAAAAGTAGGCTCAAATCTCCATCATGTTGGATTAGGTCCTGACTTCCTTAAAAAGACTCCTAAAGTGCAAGAAATAAAAGCAAGAATCAATAAATAGCATGGATTCAAACTAAAAAGCTTCTTCTCAGCAAAAGAACTAGTCAATGAGGCAAACAGAAAGCCTACATTCTAGGAGCACATACATCAGATAGAGCACTGATCCCCGGGATATATAAAGAACTCAAAAAACTTAACACCAAAAAACAACCCAATCAATAAATGGGCTAAGGAGCTGTACAGACACTTCTCAGAATAAATACAATCAATCAACAAATATATAAAAAACTGTTCAACATCTCTAGCCATTAGAGAAATGCAAATCAAAACTGTCTCATCTCATGCCAGTCAGAATGGCAGTTATCAAGAATACAAACAACAAATGTTGGCGAGGACGTAGAGGAAAAGGCACACTCATGCATTGTTGGTGGGACTGCAAATTGGTGCAACCAATCTGGAAAGCAGTATGGAGATTACTTAGAAAATTTGGAATAGAACCACTATTTGACTCAGCTATCCCCTTCCTTTGTCTATATCTAAAGGTATTAAAAACAGCATACTACAGTGACGCAGCCATTTCAATGTTTATAGCAGCTCAATTCACAATAGCTAAACTGTGGAACCAACCTAGATGCCCTTCGATAGATGACTGGATAAAGAAACTGTGGTAATAATATATATAATGGAATATTACTCAGCATTAAAAGAGAATAAACTTTGCAGGTAAATGGATGGAGTTGGAGAATATCATGCTAAGCAAAGTAAGCCAACCCCCAAAAAACAAAGTCCAAATGTTCTCTCTGATAAGTGGATGCTAATCCACAATGTGGGAGGAGCATGGGAAGAATGGAAAAACTTTGGTCAAGGGGGAGGGAAGAGTGGGAATGGGACATGGGGGCAGGAAAGATGATGGAATGTGATGGACAACAATGCCCTAGGTTCATGTATGAATGCACATATGTTGTAACTCTATATTGTGTACAACCAGAGAAGTGAAAATTTGTGTTCCATTTGTGTACAATAAATCAAAATGCATCTGCTGTCATGTAAACCTAATTAGAATAAAAAAATGAAAAAATAAAGATAGAGAAATTGAAAGTACAAAGCATAAACCTAAAATAACAAACATTATTTTATATTAATCCAAATTGATGATTTATCTTTTTCCTTTTTATGTCAATGTAGCATTTAGGAAGTCATTCAGACAGTTGGCTACAAATGATAAAATATAAGATTTTACACCATTTTTCTAGTTATAAGATTATTAGAGCCTTCAAGCCACTCCTGCTGCTGCCATAGGATCACCTGCCATTTGTTGCAGACAAAAAAAGCAAGTAGCAATTGACAGGAGAAGAACAGCAATGAAACAAATTTCTAGCAACAAGTGTTTTGGGGGATTGCAAAAAGTATTTGAGCATGATAGTGTTGAGCTGAACTGCAAAATGAAATTTTCTATCTATTTACTACCAACAGCAGAAAGTAGAAAGTACCCTGTACTGTATTGGTCATCTGGCTTAACTTGCACAGAACAGAATTTTATATCGAAATCTGTTTATCCTCAAGCTGCCTCAGAACTCAACCTTGTTATCATTTGCTCCAGATACTAACCCTCATGGCTACAATATTTAAGGAGAAGATGAGAGCTGGGACTTTGTCATCTGTGCTGGATTTTATGTGAATGCCACTGAAGATCCTTGGAAGACTAACTACAGAATGTACTTTTACATAATAGAGGAGCTTCCCTAACTCATAAATGCCAATTTTCCAATGGACCCCTAAAAAATGTCTGCTTTTTGGCCCCACTATTGGGAGATAGATCATGGCGCTCTAATTTGTGTTTTGAAAAATCCTGGAAAACAGAAATCTGTGTCAGCATTTGCTCCAATTTGAAACCCAGTGCTCTGTCCTTGGGGCAAAAAAAGTCTTTAGTGGGTATTTGAGAACAGATCAAAATAAATGGAAGGCCTGATGAGACCCATCTTATTGATTCCTGTCCAGATTCTCAGCCAGACATAACTAGTTGATCAAGGGAAAGATGACCAGTTTCTTCTAGATGGACAGTTATTCCCTGATAAATTCATAGCTGACTGAACAGAAAAGAAAATCCCTGTTTCTTTTAGATTATAGTAGAGTTATAATCATAGCTACTACACTTCATTGTAACCTTTATTAATGATCACATCAGCTATCATACAAATTACCTAAATGCATGAAATACTTCTGATAAGAGAATATCAATGAGATTATAAAAATTATAATAAATAGAATTTCTGAGGGAAAATATTTCAAAACATTGGATTTCATAATGCTAAAAGAACTTCATTCTACAGTTGAATCACTTGAATAAATATATAAAATCAAAAAAAGAATATCAGAAAAGTTTTTATTCCATTGAAATTAAGAAATATCAGTACAAGGTTGGGGATATAGTTCATTGGTAGAGCACCTGCTACCATGTATATGACCCTGGGCTCAATAGGAAATATACCAAAATTTGTGGGATATAGCAAAAGCAATATGAGGAAGTTTATAGCAGTGTGTGCCTTCACCAAAAACAATAAAGAGTTCTCAAATAAATAACCTAATAAAAAATGTCAAGGTCTTAGAAAAACAAAAACAAAACAAACCCTCAATCAGTAAAAAGAAAGAAATAATAAAAATCAGAAAAAATAAAACAAAGTAAAAGAACAATACAAAGGTTCAATGAAACTAAGAGTTGGTGTTTTGAAAAGATAAACAAATATGACACGCTTTTAGCTAACCTAACAAAAAGAAAGAGAAATACCTAAATAAATAAAATTAGAGGTGAAAAGGAGGTATTATCACAGATACCACAGAAATTCAAATATTTTTGAATATTTTGAAAAACATTCCAATATTCCAATTCTAAAATATCCTAATGTTAATAAATTGTAAAATATATAATAAATGGAAAAATTTCTGGACACATATGATCTATCAAAATTCAACCAAGAAGATATTAGAAATCTAAATAGATCCAAAACAAGAAATGAAATTATAGTAATAATAAAAAGTCTCCCAACAAATAAAAACCCAGGACCACATGAATTTGCTGCTGAACTTTACCAGACTTTTAAAGAACTAATAACAATATTACTTAAACTATTCCATAAAATAGAAAGGGTAAGAGCCCTTCCAAACTCATTTAACAAAACCAGTATAACCCTGCTACCAAAACCTACAAGGACACAACCAAAAAAAGAAAACTATAACCCAATATCCCTGGTAAACATAAATACCATATTCCTCAAAAAATCCTTGAAAAAAATTTAACAGCACTTTAGAAAGATCATACATCAGAATCAAGTTGGTTTTATTACAGGATGGGTCAATATACACAAAACAATAAATGTAATATAGCACATAGAGTCAAGGATAAAAATCACAAGAGCATTTCAAAAGATGTAGAAAAAATCTTTGATAAAATTCAATACCTCTTTGTGATAAAAGCTCTGAATAAATTAAGCAAAAGTTGATACTTCAACATAATAAAGGTCCTATATAACAAACCTATAGCCAATATTATACTGAATGGGGAAAAACTGAAAGCATTTTCTCCAAAGTCAAAATCGGAAGATAAGGATGTTACTCTTACCTCTCTTATTCAATATAGTACTAGGATTTCTAGCCAGAGTAATCAGGCAAGAGAAAGAACTAAAAGACATAAAAATAGGACGCAAGAAGGTAAAATTATCCCTCCTGGCAGATGATATGATTCTATAAATACATAATATGAAAGGCTCCAAAAAAAAAAGATTTTTAGAACTGATAAATTTAAGAAGTAGAAAGATACAAAATCAACATACAAAAATCATTAACTCCAAAAAAAAAAGTTAGAACTGATAAATTTAGGAAGTAGAAAGATACAAAATCAACATACAAAAATCATTAACTTTTCTAAACATCAATAATGAATTCAATGATAAAGAAATCATGAAAGCAATCCCACTCACAATAACCACAAAAAATAAGACATCTAGGAATAACTCTTATGATGAAAATTACAAAATTTTGAAGAAACTGAAGAAAAAACTAGAAGGTGATAAGATCTCACTTGTTCATGGACTAGGAGAATTAATATTATTGAAATGGCTATACTACCCAAATCATTGCAATCCCCATCAAAACACCAATGACTTTCTTCATAGAACTTAAAGAGAATCCTAACAGATCAGCCTAGGTGTCCATCAACAGATGAGTGAATAAAGAAAATATGGTACATACACAACTATTATTCAGCGATAAAGAAGAATAAAATTCTGCTATTTTCAGAAAAATGGATGGAACTGGAAGAAATTACATTTAAAAAAATAAGCCAGACAGAAAGATAAGTACAGCACATTTTCTCTCATATCTGAGAACAGAAAAAAAAAAAACCTGAAATTAGAATAGGAACCATGAGGAACTGATAGGGACTAAGAAGTAGAGCAGGGAGATAGTAGAGGGGAAATAGTTAGGGAGAAGATGGGAGAAGGGAGGGTGGATGTGATCAAAGCAAGATATATGCATATATGGAAATGTCAGAGTGAAGCCATTTAATTTGTACAATTAAAGAATGTTAATTAAAATAATACAAATAATATTCATATAGCTAATATTTGTCCAAAAAGGAATTTTAAAGGAAATTAATTTTTAAAATTATTTTGATTGGCATAATATTTGTACATAATTACAAGGTACAATGTTATGTTTTGATTCATATTCATATTCAGTAGTGACAAACTCAAGGAAATCAGTTTTTTGGAAAACAATAAAAGCATTACTTTCATATCAATATCAACAGAAAATGGAATGTTATTGAGAGAAAAATCCATTACTTTAAATGTCTTCATTATTAAAACGGAATTATGAAAAGAAATGTGGATTCATATTTTTCAAAATTAGGGCTGCAGTTGTAGCTGAGGGTAGAGTGCTTGCCCAGCACACATGAGATCCTGGGTTTAACCCCCAGAACTACAAAATAAGGAAAAAAAGAAAAAAGATACTGAAAATATTCCTAGGTAAAATAAATGATTGAAAAATGAAGAAAAGAAAAAAAGAGACTGGAGACATACATCAGTGAGCTACATGACACATTCAATTTCATTCTTTAAGCCAGGGACAGAAAATAAAAATGACTTCAGTTTAACATGAATGTTTGAAGCAATACCACCATAATGGGTCATTGTTAAGCCTGTAGAGAAGAGGAAATGCAGTGTCTCACAAAAATATTTAATCCATTGTTTTTTCTAACCTACTTGTGGGCTATCAGCTTGAAATGCTAAGTTTTAGGCATTGCAGGTTATCCATCCAAAAGCCATCGTCTCCATAATTACCTCAGAGTGAGGCTGCCAGGAAGACTGCTGAAGAAGAGCACTATGCAGTGATTACTCATCTAAGGAGGTACAATTCACATCACTAATGATTTTCATTAATTGGGACATCTTTAATCATATTATAAATTTTACTAATTCTAGTTATGGAAAATTTGCATATTTGTTTTCTATCATATTGTATTCAAAGGTTTTGGAAGTAAATGTCTTTTTTAACAGGGTTGGTATGTATTTTCTTACATCAATTTATGCAAGACAACTCTTTACAATTACTGAACATCTTTGGTATGACTCTTCTTGAAAATATTACGTAACATTTAGCATTGATTTCAAAGGATACCTTTCAAAACATTTAGCTTTGCCAATAGTTTTGCTAATGGAGAAAGTTAACTTCTTAAAGTTAAAAATTATTAACTAGTTAAGACCTATAGTCGCCTTGACTATTACTTTGACCTCCATGTTTAGCAACTATTTTTGTGGAAAATTAAAAATTGAAGTAAGCAAGCTTTGGCATTCTCAAAAGAAAAAAATGTGTAGCTGTTTTATAACAATTATAATAAATCCTACTGACTTAAGTACTTATTTATTGTGATCAAAAATTCAAATTTTCTATTTTTAGTATTTTTATTGAAATTTTTGTAGAATTACATTTTATTATTGAGAAGTAAGCAATAAGCTAAATTTTAAATTTTTCTTGAGGAAGGAGGAGCTTCTAAACTAGAGGTAGCTCATAATAGACCTAGAGTTTGGCTCAGGTATGATCCAAGTTTATGTCCTTCAAAGGAAATGTGAGAGTTCTAATGAGAAAACCTATCATGGTCTCCTTTCCCAGGAGATGATTTAAGCAATAACACATAATTCTGACAGTGAGCCTGAAGAATAGTATGATGGCCAGTGGGAAGGAAGGTTGTTTAAAAGGCAGGTTTTCTTCACTGTGGAAAACCAGATATTTTGGGGAAAATAACCCCTTTTCTCTCAAAATTATCATGCTTCAATTAGCTTTCCCAGAAATGGCCTCAGTCCAAGTTAGGTTATGTTCTACATATTTCCATTATCACCTCCTCCTGAGGTGAGAATCTTATGTTTGATAAGATTTTCAAAAGAAAAAGAAAAAAGCAATCTCTTAACATACAATGCCTGGGAGCTGTACCTTGATAAATTAATATGAACAAGAAAAGGACTTGTCTTGTAGCTGTTTCACTTAAAGGGGCCTGAAGTCCCCATCCTATTTCACTTTCAAAAAACTGGAAATATTTGACCAGGAGCTGGACATAGAGTTAAAAAGATTAAGAAAATTAGAGGGAAATTAAGAACAGGGAGACTGAAGACCAAAATGAAGTCCCCATTATGTAGGAGTAGTAGCTAATACTCATTGACCATTTATCTTGGGCCAGACATTATTCTACACACTTTGTTTTCAATTATTCTTCACAGAAACATAAATATTGTTGCTTTTCCATTTTAAAATTGAGGAATTAGGAGCACAGAAAATAGGATTTGTCTAAGTTTCGCAGTCAATCTGGAGTGGAGCTAGAAATTAAGTAATGGCAGCCTTATTCCAGATTTAAATTATATCTCTATAACATCCATTTATCTCTGTTGACACGTAATCAAATTCTGTGTAGAGATCCACTGGGAATACTTTATCTTCTGGACTTAATTTCTATGTGAGAGCTACTTCCTAAAGGATAATTCCAATGTACCATTATGTTAGCTGACACTCATCATGCTTTTTCTGTCTTACCACCATGTGTAATTGCTAGACTGTGGTGCAGCGTCCCCTTGCATGGATCAAAGCATACCGTAGAAATGAACCATGAGTGCCCTTCCATGGCATCTAAACTGCTGGATGAGAATTGTTGGGAAGTGGAAATGTGCATAGCATTTATATTAATGGCACTGGGAACACTGTCTCCACAGCAAGGAAACTAGGTGGAGAGAACTTTGCTCTTAGCCCAGCAACTGGAGAGGATTTTAAAAACTGGATGATTTCCCGAAAGATTGGATTTTGCTACAAAATGTAAGGTCAAATTAGGAAGGAAATTCCCTTCAGGAGATGTGATGGAAGATGGCCTATGGTTGGTTCATACATGAGCTTCATCTGGAACTAAATCTTTATTAAAGAAGATAGGGCTATATCTGGAGAAAAGGGGCAGACCTATGAGCAACTATAGTGAAACTAGTGAAAGCCAGCCCTAGCTATACCAGGACTTTGGATGAAAGGTTAGCGAAAATAGACCAAATGACACAGATGGAAGATGGATGCTACCAAGTGTTTTGCAGGTGATGCAGAATAGGTTATGGAATACAAAGTGTGATTACTAGGAAATGCTATGGTGTTTTATGGAGAAATAAGATCTTATGAGTTACTTATTGTGTTAGAAAAAACTGGAAAATCGTCTACACTTTTGATTTTGAAACTAAAGCAACTCTTTGATGTTTTAGACGTAAGGGTAAAACTGTGAGAAAAGAGTACCCAAGGATCTGATCACTCAGTATAAACAGCTTTATATATGAATTTGCAGAAGTGTTATATAAGATAATGGAAAAGACAGCAGTGAAATGAGGTGTAGAAAACTGAGTGAGAATAAACAAAACTGTCTGCAGTTGCTTAAGATTAGGTTTAAAATGTTAGGGCCTCTGGGGAGGATTATTCTATTGTACATTTAATTCGGGAGGGAAGGAAGCTAAGACCATAGAAATTCAGGTGAGTTTTATGAAGACCGGGATAAGTTGGTTAAAATAGCATTATGAAGCCAAGCATGGTGGCACACACCTGTAATCCCAGAAGCTTCGGAGGCTGAGTCAGAAGGATCGTGATTTCAAAGCCAGCCTCAGCAAAAGAGAAGCAGTAAGCAACTCAGTAAGACCCTGTCAAAATACAAAATAGGGCTGGGGATGTGGCTCAGTGGTAGAGTGTAACTTAGTTACCCTTGGTTACCACTCCCCCAAAAATAGCATTATGAGATATTTGGATTACTTGAAAATAAAATCAAATTTGGCAAATTTCATACAAATAGAATAGCACTATGACATCCTGAATAATTGTAAGAACATATTTACCCTTCTTATAAACCTCTAATATTTTACTTTTATGCAAAAAAAAATTGACTAACATGAAGTAGACTCAATACCTGAAGCTAATGCAAAGGCTTAAAACCAAAATACCTAATAACTTAGACAAAGAAAAGTGTTTGCTTTTATATCATCTGTATTATAGCCTCATTTTTCTCCTTCAGCACTTAGATCTGTGCTATCCAATATGGGATTACTGAAAACTTGCAATGTGGTTGGTCCAAATGAAAATGTACTGTTAAGTGTATAATACTAACTGGATTTCAAACACTTAGAATAAAATTACACAAACACATCCTGTTAATAATTTTATATTAATGTTATGTTGAAATGGTACTATTTTGGTTAAGTAGACTAAACTAGACATACTATTAAAATTAATTTGCCTGTACCTTTTCTTTTTTAATGTGGCTACTAGAAATTTTTTGATTACAAATATGGCTCTCATTTAATTTCTAATGGAAAGTGCTAATTTACACACTGCCTTAACAACATTTAATAAGGATTTAAAATCTAATGAACACAAAAATAGAAGTAGTTAAGTTTCTTTCTGTAACAATAACATTTTTGGTGAATGTATGCTTTATTTTAATGGAAGTTCTTCAACATTTAATTCCATTATATTTTTTTCTTTTCCTATGTGAGGTCAATAAATCTTATTTTAGCTAAGTGCCCTTGAGATGCAGAATGTTTTAGAAATGCCAATAGCATTTTTCAAGTAGTCACTCTCCTCTCAATGCTTAAATATCAGAAACTTGCTATTTTAACATTAAGCTAATTATTTAGAAGATGTTTTTAACTTTTACATAATAGCTTAGTTTCTGACTTTTCTTTAAGAAAAAAAGTCTGAATTCCTTTACAAAAGTTGTCTTTAATCAGGATGTGGTCCCTTTCAAATCTAAGTTCATACTGACCCCTATGGGTTATCATATCTCAAACCTATTATTCCTACAGAAATTTTTGTTAAATATTTAGGTATGTTTACATTTATAATTTAATATTTTAGGATGAAAGTAATAAAACATTTATGTGTCCTCTTCACTTTTATAATATGAAACAAATTATCCATCTGACAATTTATTTTGGGAGCCCAAGATATTTAAGTCCT
The DNA here is from genome assembly GCA_004024805.1 of Geosciurus inauris. Taxonomy (NCBI): domain Eukaryota; kingdom Metazoa; phylum Chordata; class Mammalia; order Rodentia; family Sciuridae; genus Geosciurus; species Geosciurus inauris. Next base: position 53,872 of record PVHX01009325.1, on the reverse strand, counting down.
CAGTTTTCAGTGTTGATTTACTGAGAACAAGGGAACTATGCAGTATCATTTCTAATTTTTAAAGCAAAATATTACTTTATTTTCCTCAAAATTTGCCCAACCTCATAATTTTTCATAAACATTGTCCACTGAAAAATTAACTTTGACGTTTATACATAGATTTGTATAAAGGCAAGATGGATTTCTGGACCAAGGTTGAATCTGATTCTAGTCAACCCTGGCAGAAAGACTTTGATTCTGTGTTAGACTGGAAACTTTTAATGTGATGTGCAAGATTCTAAACCATTTCCTTATAGGTTTGGATAAAGAATCACAGGAGGTTGTGAAAAGTTAAGACCTCTATTTTCCTTTATGTTGAAGATACCGTTTTATTGCTATGTAGGTAAATTCAGAGATCAAAGTTATTGTTTTGGGTAGATATTCTTCCAACACTTAAATGAATAATAGCCAACAAGTCTGTATTTCAGAGTAACTTACTTAGTCATATAAATATAAATTTTGTACCTAAGTCATCTTGGGAATTACACTGGTCAATACTAATTTTTATAAATTTACTATTGAAATCTTTACTATTACTAGGATAAGCTTAAAATTTCTGATTAACACAATATTAATACACAATTAGTAATAACTGTATATATTTGTGAGTTACAGTGTGGTATTTTGATAAAACTATGCAATGTATACTGATTAAATCAGAGTAACCCTGTTATACTTTTCTCAGGCCATTCATGCTTTAGGTGGGGGCTTCAATTCTTTATTTATGCAGTGTTAGAAGGAACCCAGATTATCTCTTGAGAAAAATCTAGCCTACAGTATTCCAGAATTTACTGAGACCACTTCGGTGCATATTTATCCTGACATGTATCTTCTTACTTCTGATTTTCCCTAAAAGACTATGAATTTTACATTCTAAATTTATTATAATGTTGCAGTTTAAATCTTGTTCTTAATTAGATATAGAGAATTCTTGCTCAGATTCTTCACACACAAAAAAATGTCCTTGAGTTGTCTAACACTGTACTCAGACCAAAAATACCAAAAGACATATTCTAGGAGGATTCCAAGAGGCTATACATTCCATGGTTCCTTCCATCAGTATTTCTTAAACTACATTCCACAGGATAGTAATTCTGGAACATATTAATATGTATTTTTTGGGAAAAAAAAGGTCAAGTAACTTTAGAAAACATTAGGAGAGGACAAATTCTTAGATACTTCAAAATGATAATGTGAATATCCATCTCAAGAGAAGAATGCAATATGCAGCACCATTCAACCTCTTTAAAAACTTTTGGAGGATGGGTCTCTAATAACATTTCAAAAAATTAATATTCTAATTTTTTAAAGAAATTACCTATTGGTGATCTTCTTAAGTTGATCTCTGAATCAGGTCAGACCATAAGAAAACTGAGTAATTAGATAACATTTTTTACACTCCTAATTTACTTTTACTTATCTGTATTTGGGCATCATGACTTATTCTATAAGAAGTAACCTAGAAGCCAGGCAGGGTGACACACACCAGTAATCCCAGCACTTTGGGAGGCTGAGATAGGAAAATTGCGAGTTCAAAGCCAGCCAGCCTCACCAATGGCGAGGTGCTAAGCAACTCAGTGAGACAATGTCTCTACATAAAACATAAAATAGGGATGGGGATGTGGCTCAGTGGTTGAGTACCCCTGAGTTCAATCCCTGGCATCAAAAAAAAAAAGAAGAAGAAGAAGAAGTAACCTAGAAATATTGTGCTCCTATTCAGGTATTGATACATAGTGAAAAAACCAAGCTTTGGATTGCTTAGGTTCAAATCAGAAAAAGGCATCATTCTAATTTTCTTACACAGCTGGCAAAGAGAAAAAAAGACTGGTGTCTATAATTTCTCTAATAAAAGTCTCCATAATTTATATATTGTTGTGTCTAATTAAAGTTATGTGTGAATCACTTAAATGAACAAATTACAGTCCATAAAAATACTGAATATTCAATGAATATAACCTGTTTTATGTACTTCAAGGCTGACTGTTACATTCTGGAGAGATTAATAAAGACTTTTTTGCATTCAATACCGACAAACAGCTAAAGAAAAAAATCTACTAAATAGTACAGGAAAGAACTTAACAAATATCTCAGAAAATTCTTGAATACAGAGACAAGATTCTGCACAAATTTAAGCTTTAAGAAACCCATCCCTCTCTATTAATCAATTTACTGTTTATGATCCTAAAGTTATTCACATATATTTTTTATCTCCTTTGGGGCCTTGAACATAATAGGATTCTCTTCTACAATTAACATATTAAGTTTAGCAAAATGAAAATAGTTAGGTTTGTAATTTCCATTTCCGCCTTTTTTTTAAACTTACAGATGCTTTATTATGATTAATATGCTTCCTTCAGGAAGGAGGAGAAGTGCTTTGTAAAGCGGGAGTGGGTACAGTAGTGGGGGCTAAAGGAGGTCCCCCTTCCCTCCTGTCTCAGAGAGTCCTGTCCAGGGCCACAGTGATGTTTGGGGAAGACCAGAGGGGGGAGTGACCCAGCAGTGCTAGCCCAGGAGTGTGTGCCTTTCCAGTTACAAGGTAGGAATCACAACAAACACAGCCGCCAAAGAAGCACTGTGGCAATACTTCTATCAGCTTAGCAGCCCCTACAGAGACTGCATACTTACACAGAAACTAATTGAGACTCTGAAGCCCTTTGGAGTTTTTGAAAAGGAAGAGGAGCTACAGCGCTGGATTTTAATTTTGGAGAAATTAAATAACTTGCTGAAAGAGTGGAAATGAGAAATCAGTGAAATCAAGAACCTTCCACAATCTGTAACTGAAAATGTTGGAAGAAAAATTTGTACATTTGGATCTTATAGATTAGGAGTACATACAAAAGGTGCTGATATTGATACATTGTGTTGCACCAAGACATGTTGATCAAAATGACTTTTTCACCTCATTCTATGATACATTGAAATTACAAGAAGTTAAAGATTTAAGAGTATGTAAATGTTTGAGGCATTTGTACCAGTTATCCAACTCTGTTTTGATGAGAAAGAGATTGATATTTTATTTGCAAGATTAGCACTGCAGAGTATTCCAGAAGATTTGGACCTTCAGAATGACAGTCTGCTTAATAACTTAGATGTAAGAGACATAAGAAGTCTTAATGATTGCAGAGTAACCAATTAAATTTTACACGTAGTACCAAACATTGAAAACTTCAGGTTAACTCTGAGAGCTATCAAACTGTGGGCCAAATGCCACAACATCTATTCCAATATATTAGGTTTCCTCAGTGGTGTTTCCCGGGCTATACTAGTAGTAAGAACTTGCCAGCAATAGCATCAACTCTTATACATTAATTTTTCTTGGTATTTTCGAAATAGGAATGGCCAAATCCAGTGCTATGGAAACAGCCTGAAGAATGCAATCTTAATTTGCCTGAATGGGACCCAAGGGTAAACCCCAGGGATAGGTACCATCTTCTGCCTATAATTACACCAGCATACCCAAGGCAGTACTCTGCGTACATGTCTATTTCAACACGAATGGTCATGGTTGAGGAGTTTAAACAAGGTCCCGCTATCACAGATGAAATTTTGCTGAGTAAGGAAGAATAGTCCAAACTTTTTGAAGCTCCAAACTTCCAGCAGAAAAACAATGCCTAGAATGGGTGGGCTTGGTGGAATGAAAAAATCAAATCTTGGTTGGAAGTTTGGAGAATGAATTTATTACACTGGCTCATGTGAATCCACAGTCATTTCCAGCACCCAAAGAAAATCCTGACAAGAAAGAATTTTCATGATGTGAGTGATTGGGTTACTGAAAACTCTGAAAATCTCAGTGTTCATCTTAACTCTTCACATTCAGTCTTTCACAGATACAGTTTATAGGCAAGTAAGAAACAGCAAGATGTTTGAGGTGGATATGAAAATTGCTGCAATGCACGTAAAAAGAAAGCAACTCCATCAACTACTACCTAATCATGTGCTTGAGAAAAAGAAAAAGCATTCAACAGGAGTCAGATTAACAGTTCTGAATGACAGTAGCCTTGACCTATCTATGGACAATGTTAACAGCATGTCTGTGCCTTCACCTACTAGTGCTATGAAGACCAGTCCATTAAACAGTTCTGGTAGCTCTCAGGGCAGAAACAGCCCTGCTCTAGCTGTGACAGCAGCATCTGTGACCAACATACTGGCTACTAAAGTTTCTATGCCACATGTAAATTCCAGTGAAAGCATTCCTCAAACTGCCTCACATCCAGCCATTTTTCCACCACCAAAGCCTATGATCTCTAGAGTTGTTTCCTCAACATGTCTGGTAAACCTACCACCTAGACCTTTAGGAAATGCAACAACAAAAAATACCTAACCTGTAGTAGGAATCAGGAGGACGTTGTCACCTCATAAAGAAGAGTTCCAAGAAAACCAAAAGAGGAAGAGTGTGAAATAAGCAAAGATGCTGTCTTGCTTTCAGTGGACATGATAAAACAGAAACAAAGGAACAACTTGATACAGAGACAAGAACAATTCAATCAGAAACTGTTTAGACAGTGGCTTCTCTATTGGCCTCTCAAAAAAAAACCCAGTACAGACCTTTCTGATATCCCTGCTCTCCCTGAAAATCCTATTCCCTGTTATCAAAAATTGAATAAAACTGATATTGAATCAGTAAAAACCACCTCAGGGGTCCATAAACAATATCTACCAACTTAACCTTCTGTCTTCAAATGCTAAAAAAGGAGGACGCAGGGTACAAGACTAGACATGACTGAAAATGTATTTAGGTATTTTTTGGTGCCCTCCCTTACTGGACTAATCAGCACTTGATCTGAAGTCCAGGTTAGTATGTGAAGCCAAGAGTATTATTATCATTGTTTTAGTAACCATTGCATTAACTATTCCAAAAAAAATTGCCTTTAAATAAGAAAAAAAGAAAACAAAAACAAAACCAAAACATTTCCAGCTATACTTGTATTCATAATTGACATCTGGATTGGGTTTACGTTTGATGCATTGTTTGAAAAATTTGCAATACAAACTGGTGTAAGAACTCCTTATTCTGATGATGTACTTTTATGTATTTTTTATTATATAGTAGAACTAATTTTAGATTTTTCAGCTTGATGGATTTTCATTTTTTCCTGAAGAATTTCTTTTAACATTAATCTTCAAATTGGATACCATTGTGCAGTGGTGTATTGTTATACTTCAGAGAAAGAACAAAAGTACATCTAGTTCAGTCCCTATGAAGTAGCTGTAACTCTTAACAGTGAAGTATCAATTCTAGGGTATATATTTGACATTGAAAGAATGATTAGGAAATATTTGGTTTTGATGGGGTTATGATTAAGAAATGATCCTTCCTCCCAAAAAGAAATTATATATATTGGTTTTATTTATAGAACTGTTTTATAGTGCATACAAATCAGCAATCAGCCAGAAAATATATTTCTTTGAGCTTACTGAAGCTCCATATTCTTTTGCCTTCATTTTGTCTTCAAAACACAAATTTAAAAGTTTTTCAAGCCTTCCCTCTTCTCTTTTTTTCCTTTTGCTTGTATGCACAGGATAGGGCTTAATTCACAAAAACCAAAATGCCAGTGTATTCTTATGATGTGAAACCAGTGACCCTGTGGCTATATGGCACAGAATACTAAATATTAGTCTCATGGCTAAAACTTTAGTTTGACTAAAAGTAATGTCCATGAAACATGATATCTATCTTAGATGGCTGTTTGATGTGTAAATAAAAGGAATTTTGTACATTCCACAGAACTCTCCTGTTCTTACCCATAGCAAATTGATTTTCAATTTTAAACATGGGGAAATATTCAAGATTTTTAATTGATTCTTATTTTTAACTGGTTTACCAAAATTTATCAATAAAATTTACATACTGAAATATTTTGAAAAGCATTTCTAACAAGCACTTGATATCTAGTCAGTCAGCTCTGTACTCTTTTTATTTTAATTTGTTGTATCAAAAGATTAGGAACTTCCTTCCTTCCTTCCTTCCTTCCTTTAATGATGTATGCCAAGTGTGCCTTTGTTCACTGGTACATAGGTGAGAGAATGGAGGAAGGAGAGTTTTCTGAGGCCCGTGAGGATATGGCTGCCCTAGAGAAAGACTATGAGAAGGCTGAAGCAGATAGTACTGAGGGAGAAGATGAGGGTGAAGAGTATTAACATTACTGCTGTAATTTCACACTCCAGTGTCTTGGATTTGTCCTACCTGTGTTCTATCCCTGAACTATCAATAAATGCATTTCCAGTTTTTCAAAAGTAAAGAAAATAACTTCTGATAATTGAGCAGTAGAATATCCATCCTCATGAGCAATTATGGATGCTGGATATTGATAAGCTTACAGTTGCTTAACCTTACAGAACAATCCTAACAGATTTTTCTGATGAGCGTGTTTTATGAATCCATCATGCTCCATCCTATTACCTGTACATTTTTCATGTCAAACCACAATTACTTAAGCTCTTCTCCTGTCCTTCTAAATTAATTTTCTGAAGTTGGTGTGTAGTCTTTGCCCCTTAGGTTATGCACTAATTAAAGGTTTCTTTTCACCATGATTTTATAATGTCTAGTATACAATATTTCTACTTCCCAAATCTTTGCTCTGCACAGTTATCTTGCCCTTCCTCCCACCACCTAAGGAAAAATGATGGTCAACTAACAGGTGAAGTGTACAAGGTGTCTGGGTTTTGTGTAGCTTCAGAGTTAGACTGATATTGCCAGGCACAGATTTAGTCTTGTCACTTTGCACACTGGGGGAAAAATTAGTTTATTAAATGTTTCATGTAACTATGTCCAACTTTTGCCAGGCTGGAAACTTGGACCTTTTCTGTGTAGTGACTTTTTAATTCTAGTTTTCATAACCTGGAGATCAGACTGTTGCTTTTGCATGATGTATATAGTGACTCCTTACTGGAGTCTGCTTTGTTGTATAGCAGCTGTACTCCTTGTATTTTTCAAGAGCTATTTTGTAAACAGATGATATATTTCTCCATTGAAAACACAATAAAATTTAAGAAAACAAAAACAAATAAATAAAAAGAATGTGCTACCTTCAATTGATTGTAAATGCTGATAATGCAAAGAAGGATGCAAGATTGTCCTTTAGGGTTTATCAAAATAACTAGGAATAGAAGGTAATTCTGATATTTAGTAAGTGGGATCAAGATGGTAATCAACCTGTCTTGTAAAACATAATCTCACATAATAAAGTATGATCCAGCCAAAAATAAAAATAATATCCTTGTTGAGTAAGACCCCAACCATAAAGAAGCTAACAGGCAAACTAATGACATACTTTTAAAATGTGAACAAAGCCTTATGATTAGAGTGAGGTTATAATTTATCATTCAAATTTGACAACCCAATTCTAAAATATTTACGGAAAAATAAAAGACCAAGGATAGCACAGACAGGTTGAAGAAAATAACGAAGAAACTTACCCCTCCAAATATCAAAACTTATTTGCAAGAAGCTAATTAAAACTACATATGAGAACTATAAGTATGGACAACTCAATCCATAAAACAAAACAGAAATTTTAGAAACAAACAAATGTATATGGAAACATCACATATGACCACAATGGTATTGCAGGTAAAAAAAAGTATGTAGTATTCTTTAAATCATTCTAGGGCAATTGATTGTGTGAAAAACTAAAATACAATTGAACCTAGTGTATTGGAGCTAGACCAAACCAGTCAATTGCTAAGTATTCAAGAATATCAAATGCACATTGTTAAATCATTGGTAGCTTGAAATCAGCTGCAGTGGGAGTATTTGCACAATGGAAATTAGCAAATGCTACATATCAGGGTTCCTTTGTCCTACTCAGAGCTAGTTTACCAGCATAACACTAATTACATTTATACCTTCTGTCAGACACAAAATCAATTCTATGTGGATTAAAAATCTAAGTGTGAAGAATAAACTTTAAGACTTAGAAGAAAATAAATGAAGGAAAATATCTTTAAAACCTTGGGAATGGAAAGAAGTTCTTATCAACAAAGTCATATAATTCAATGGACAAGTATGCTAAATATGACCATATGATAATCTTTGAACTACATTGGGGAGTCATTAAAGAATAAAAAAGTGAAAAAATAATCCCTAATTGTGTTATGATAATTATAACATATATAACAAAAAATTCATATCCAAAATAAATTAAAATCATCTATAAATCAATAAAGAATATATGGATAACTCAACTGAGAAATTGCCTAAGACTTGAAAAGTAACTATATATAGAAAAGAATATCCTGATGGTCAATAAATAAAGTTCTCCATCTTTCCAGTTATCAATGAAATGCAAGCTAATAGTATAGACATTTCACCAAAACATAAATTTCTCCCAAGTTATTTAAAGTATGACAAACTCAAATGTTCCCAAATATGTAGAGCAAGTCACACATTAATAAAGATGTATTTTGGGAAAACCAATTGAAGAGCAATTTGTGATGTGCAGTTAGTTGGACCTAATATTCATTATCATTTCTTGCAGGAGGGGAGGAGCAACACAATTGAGAACATTTGTAATAAAAAAAAAAGAGAACATTTGTAGTGTTTTATGTCTTGAAGACAATAAAACATTTCTGGATATGACATAATTCTCATTATCCTGTTATGCTTTTAAAATATTTTCAAATTTGAAAAATATTTAATTTTAAAGTGATACATACCTCACTTTTAGATATGGCACATTTAAGTACCTATTAAACATCCAAATGAATCACCTCACGGAAATAAAAATGTGGAGCTGAAACTTTTAAAAAATTCTCTACTACATACGTACCACTCCTTCTTAATTACTTTGGCAGATTCTTTTCCGAGATCATACAATTTTAGATTCTCTAAAATGTCTTCCAGGGGCTTGTGATAGAAAACAAAAAACAAAATACAAAAAACTTATGTGTAGAAGCACTGACTTTATAGTTAAGATATCATTCTATTATTAAATATGTATAGACAAAGTGGTGCCATATAAATTATTATGGGCCTATAAAGACATGTCTCCTAGATCCAAAATTGCAACTGAGTAGGCGATCTATAAACAATCTATGAAGATTAAATGCTATCTGGGCCTCACCCATAAAAATACCAAAGGTCTGGAAAGAAAACTTCCATGCTATAATTCACAAAATTATATTCTTCCCAAGGATATAGACCAGAAAATGTTAGGGAACGTAGGAAGTCATCTGAGAAACTGATGTAGCCCTTTGGATGGAGGCTATGTCTACCCTAGGTTAACAAGTCACAGAAGTTAGTGTTGATAAGAAAATAAAGAAATTAACCTGCATTGGTTTTCTACAACTCTACACATGGTGCTATCATTTATACAAGCATGTCATATCATTTAATTCCTCACAGTTCTATAAGGTTAATCTTCATAACTCTGTATTACTAAAGAGGATATTGAGATTTTGAGGAATCAAATATCTGTTATAATCAGAACTTATAGAGAAAGCAGGGTTTAAAATGCAGAACTTGGTGGGGAAGGGGTGTGAAGATGACATATACAATCAATGAGAAGTTACAAACTAAGTTGATATCTTCTCCCTACTTGATAATTATTCCAAGTGTTTAAAAAAAAAACAACAACTTTGGTTCCATATTCAGGACTCTGGTAACTCTCAACCATTTCTTTTTGGTTATCTTCTTCAGTCCTATATCTTCAGTATAACTGCAATGTAAATTACTTTAAATGTTGTATCTCATTCCTGAATATCAAGCTTGCATTTCAAAAACAGATGAGTTATATTTCAGACTTTAAGTCCAACATTTCAAAACTAATCTTTTATCCAATCCCATTCCTTTTTTTTCTTTTGCTCCTAATCAGTTAATGATTGCAGTTCTCCCTCATTGGTAAGGACTATCCTACCTCCCCCCACGCAATTTTGGTAGATATTTTATGAAATCTTACTATTAATTATGGCAATAACGAATTCAAGTTCAAGTTATTCCTGTGTGCCAAACTCTTCCTCCAGAATATTCTCAAGGACCATTCTTTATTTAAAAATAAAAAACAACTTTTATGTGAATACATTCCCTGAGAATGTGCATTATCACCTAACAGGGAAGGGTTCCACATGTTTCAACAGCCAATGACAACCAATAAAATATTTGATTTTAATGATTAGCATGTTTCATCTAGGAATTTAAAAAATTAATGTGCAAACTTCATATAACATCTTACTAGGACAAGAAATTAAAATGTGCACCAGGAGCGAACAGAAGTGGTAGAGAACTGAAAGCACCGGTTAAATATAAATATCCCAATAAAACTTGTCCCAGGTAGTTAGCTGCAGGTGTAAACTGCGTATGAAAGAGGAAAAACAGATGCAAAAGTGGGGGTAATGGGAAATCAGTGGAGGTGGAACCCGTAAACACCTGGATAGACAAAACAAGCTATCATTAAGCATAAAGATAGGTAACTGATGGAGGAAGGCAAAACGTCAACCACCACCTCAGTTCTGCGCTCAATTAATGCTCAAAATGAACTAAATGGTAAGTAGAGGTTCTTCTCACATTGCTTTCTTAGTTTGGCAAACTACGTTCAGCCCTGCATTGCCAGAATTCTCCACACGGCGGTCAAAGGGACAATGTCCCAGAAGGAAACAGAATGTCGCAGCCCAGGGATGTGCATGCGCAGTTTCGGCGCAGTTCTTGCGTCACACCCCAGCAACGCCTTGCAGGAAGTGACGTGCCGCCGAGGGGCGGGGTGGGCTCTGCGCAGGAAGTGTCTCTCAGATAGTAAATAAGCCCTGAAAAGCAAGAAAGAGGCTGTCTCCATTTTGTCGGCACCCGGAGTTCTTGCGACGCTGTTAAGATGGGCAGCGTCCTGGGGCTGTGCTCCATGGCGAGCTGGGTGAGTTCGGTTTTTTCAGCGTTCCGGATGCTAGCAGGAGAAACAGGAGAGAGCTACCGGAGCGGGGCTGGTTGAGGCCCAGCGGGAACGTGCTACCCCACCCAACGGGGAGTGTCTTCTGTCCCCATTTTCTTCCCATCTCCTCTGGTCCCTCTGATTCAGTTTCGGGGCCTTGGGCCTTACGAAGAACTTACCATGGGGGCCATGAGGTGCAATGCAGATAGGAAGATGGACCAGATCGAAGAGGTGGAGCGAGCTGGTAGTCCCCTCCCCCACCCGTTTCTTGAAAACTGCCTCCCTTTCTTTCAAGACCCTTTAGGTAGCCGCCTTTTGTGTCTGCCTAGGCCTTCCTTTCAAAGGCTTCGTCCTTTCCTTCTGTCAGGTAACCCCCCTTTGTTTTTGTCATCTCTTGCCGGGCGACCTCAGATTGCGGCACTGCCATCCCTGGGGACCTCTTTGTTCTGACCGGCAGACTACATTTAAGAAGTGTCCCTTATTTATGACAGCTTGGCATTGATGTAGTGATACCGTTTCCGAAATAAACAGCCTTAGCTCTGCCACTAGGTCTTTGGCCTTGATGGCATTAGGGAATAACTGTGCTTTTCAATAATTTTACATCCCTGGAAAAGCTGTTCAGTTTGGTGGTGCCAAATGCCTTTTTGACATAAAGCACGCATGTGCAGTCCCAATTTTGTGCGTTTGGGTGTATGTTTCATTTTCATTAGATACAGAGTCGTTAGCGTGAAACCATTTTCATTATAGTCGCAAGATATCTTAATCCAGGTGGCACACATAACCTCAGTTTTTAAAAGGTAACTTTCCCTCCTTCCAAAAAAAAAAGATAAAGTATTGGCAATACACTTCATAAAGATGTAACTTTGGGTGAAGTATTTAGATTAAAATGTTACTTGTGATTTTTAAATTCCAACTTCCTGAGTAATTCCATTAATATACATTAACCAATATAATGATTGTTTTACATACCCCACCTCTTTAAAAATGTTTTTGTTGTGGCTTGAACTTTAAATATTAAATTTTAATCAAAAACTTATATGGAAATTGTTATTTTAGCCAGTTCTCTTAACTATGTTGTATTCTTGCAGTTGATCATGGAAACTTATTTTTATCTCAAAATATCCAGAGTCTAGTTGAGTCTTTTATACAAAAGGGGTGAATTTAGTGTAATAAGTACTATAGTTAATAAGTAATTATCATGAGATTGTTTTCCTTGATTTTTTTTTTTTGGTTAGATATTATGTAATCTTATTTGTAATGTCAGATTTTGTCCGGTTTTCTTTTTTTGTAGATTGTAGAGATTTAAAAGGAGGCATATGTGTTCTCCGTTGTATTCTCATTCTTGAGTTTAGTGATGAACAACCTTTTTTTGTCTTCAGGAAACTTGCTGTGTATGTTTTTTAAAGTTTTAAGAATTTTTTTGTGTATGTCTTAAGTCAGAAAGAAAATAGTTTTAGAGGATATCTTGAGAACAAATATATACAACTACTTTTGTTGACTAGAAGAATGCCCTTGATAAAACTGATACTGCCTTTTCATCACTGTTAATTAGATATGCTGAAAAGGTAGTATCATATAAGCAGTTTTCTTACCTTCTGATAATGAGGTCTGTGAAAAATAGAGAAAAACCTAGGTGACCAACTTTGCATATTATGGTTCTAAGTCATTATGGCTGACATAAGAATTCATAGTGTGTAATTTGAGTCAATCCTTTGCCCTTTCCTATGTTTCCTACATGCTTCTGTCTCTTTATTTCTGAATTACACCATCTTAGTGCATATCTGTAGTAATGAAATTTGCCTTGTCCATCTCTTAAACATTTATAAGTTACTGTGTTCATTTACTTAGAAGGTGTAATGAAATTAAAATTATTCAAATTTTCAAAACTCATGTTCACATTATTAAATTAGTCATGTAATATAGAACTACAAACAACCTCTTTTTTTTTTTGCATAGATTTCTGCAGGTTTAATGAAATTTAGTGAAAGTCATTTTCTTATTATTGTGGAACATTTCTGAACTATGAAAAAAATATGAAAAAGAAAAATTACCGGCCACTTTTAATAAGGCACTTCCCCCATCCTAATCTCAACATTGATGTTGGTGAATAGAAGAGTGACTGGATCTCATATACAACAACGGTCATTTTTTTGCCCAAAATATTTAATATATAGTTAAGAATAAGGAGCTAGTAATTACTGAGTGCTTATTTTGTTACCTCTGCTAGATTTTTATTTTTTAATACAGTAACTTTTGTTTTGTAGAAATGATTCATAGTTGTTGTGAAAAGCCAAGCAATTCAGACTATAAAGAAAATTTAAAAATCCCACCCCCAGTTTCTTCTCTGTCAATGCATATACACAATGGATGGATGAATAGACAACTAATTTTTAGAAAAGGTAGCGTGCTGAACATGTTATGCAAAGCATTAAATTTAGTTTACCTTCAGTTTAACCAAAGACAAAATAAAGCTAAAGAATTGCTGAATGTTTTTGTTGTTGTTGTTTTTTGTTTAAAATCAGAAGTTTTCTAAACACATACTTCTAAGGAAGTGATTCCATAGCAGTAGCTTTCTACAGTAATGCATGATTTTGCCTCTACACCCACAGGACATTTGGCAGTGTCTACAAACATTTCTTGTTGTCAAGGCTGGAGGTGAGGAATGCCACTTACATCTCCTGGGTGAGGCCAGGGATGCTATTAAGTGTTCTACAATGTACAAGGCAGCCCCCAACAATGAAGAATTATTCAGCTCAAAATGTCAGTAGTCCCATGGTTGAGAAATCCTGAGTTTAAGGACAAAAGATTGTATGAAACATTGATGTCAGAGTACATTTTTAAGGACATTATAATTTTAAATTCACTGATAAAGAGGTATAAAAACTTAGTATTCATCCATTCTGCTATATCCTGGCTCTTATTAATGACCTTTTAATTCAAAATTCCACATGCATATAGTTCTGTGTGATTTAGGGAAAAACAATGCACTCACATTTTCACTTTTGGGAGGCAATGTTTCTTTAAATATTTTATCTCTATTTCTAAATAACACTTATATAACATGCCAAATTTGAATAGCCTTTTGGTTTGTTTTTGTTTTATTTTAGACATTGCCATCTAACTGAAGGATTAAGACTTAACACCTGTTTCTCGATTTCAACTGGCCTTCATCCTGCACCCCCACCAAAGTCATACATACATAATCATTATGTCCCCTAATCTTTCCATAATACATATAATTTTAGTTTAACATAAATTGTGACTATTTAAATGAGTTAAGGTATGTAAAACTATTGTAAGCATTTAAATGTTAGCTCTTTATTATTTTTATTACTATATTATGTTCTTTGTAATTCATCTGTGTAATAAATATACAGTAACTCTTCCTTTCACCTACAACTTTTTGTATTCATTGAAGTTGTTGCTTGCTTTATTTTCTATGCATTTAACTAATTAACTTCCCCAGCTATATGCATGTCTAAGTAAGTTCAGATGCATGTAATGGCTTATCTGTCCTTAGAAGTTATGTCTCCCAGGAGGCAGACATACTTGCTGCCTGAGGTTGTGCTGTTAATCTCACCAGGCTGCAGCTGCCATAGGCATGCAGGCAGCTACCTAGGACCTTGTTGTCTTTGGTGTCACCAAGCTGCTGTACTGCCCTCTCCACGCACAAGAATTTCTTGCTCCTGCAGTGGGCAGGATCCTGATCAACAACCTGTACTCTGAAGTGTCACTCACCATTGACCACTCATCCAGGCCTCTGGCATCCTCTCCTGGTTGGCAAAGGCTATTCCACTTCTTCCACTCCAAATCTCTCATCAGTAGTTTTGAGATTGTTGTCATGGCCTGTATTAATCTTTCACTGAAAATTAAAGCATCTGGAAGAAAAAGAGATGTGATTAATATATTCTACCACCTCTCCCAGTTAAGAGCAGAAAGAACTCCAAGACGCCTGATCCTTGATCAGAACTACATTTAACACCCAAAATCAAATTTCAAGGCAGAAAGGAGATGGGATTTTGTGTTCATGTCATGTATCCCCATAAGACATTGTAATCATATTTACAAGTCTTAGAATGTGAAGGTAGTCAAACCCTGGTTCATACTGTCTGAAATTATATGGATGACAGTCTTTCAATCAATGAATCCATGTTTTTGTTTGCTTTTAACCAGAGACTATTACATTTGCTAAATATGAAGACAGTCAAAAAAGAACCAGAGGATAGACAGCAGGCTTCCAGAAGCCCTTACAATGATGGAAGAAAGGACAGCAAGAGAACCAGAAATAAGAGAAGTATAAGTTGGTGAAGGTCAAGGACACAGTAGTTCTAGAGCACGTGCTCTAAGAAGACATAATAATAGGTGGCATTGATCTGGAACATACAGCTTGAGATGAAGTGAAAAAATCCTTGAAAATATTGTAATTATTATGTCCACATTTAGGTCAAACATCCCAGAGATGATTTTTAAGAGTTTATGTAGAAATGTTTATAAAAGAAAAAAAAAAAAAGTCCCATTACTGATCTCAGAACAAGTCTTGGTTAAGATCACTCAGATATTGCCAAGAAGGCATGAAGGGGGACATAGATACTTACTTGCCATCCTTATATCTACTTTGCTAAGGTATCTGTTTAAATGTTTTGCCCATTTTTTAATTTGTTACTGAGTTTTGAGAGTTCCTTTTAAATTCTGGATGAAAATGATTTATCATATACCCAGCTTCCAAATATGAGGTATATAGCCTTTCATCATCTTCATACTGTCTTTAATTTTAATGAAGCACACGTTATCAACTTTTTTCTTTTATGGGTGCTTTGGTATTATAACTAGAAAATATTAAGTGAATTTTCAGATATGGTTTGATTATAGCTTAAAGTTCACTTTTTAAAATATGAATATCCAGTTATTTCAACACCATTTATTAACATATTATCCTTTCAAATTGCTTTGCTTTGGCATCTTTGTCAAAAATCCTTTCACCATAGTTGCAAAAGTCTATTAACTGTTTATTATGTGTCTATTTTTTTCATCTATACCACTCTCTACTGATTTCTATAGCTTTAAAGTTAGTCTTAAAGCCAGGTGCGGTGGTGCATGCCTGTAATACTAGCAGCTTTGAAGGCTGAGGAAGGAGGATGGCGAGTTCAAAGCCAACCTCAGCAATTTAGCGAGGCACTAAGCAACTCAGTGAATCCTACCTCTAAATAAAATACAAAAAAGGGCTGGAGGTGTGGCTCAGTGGTGAAGTGCCCCTGAACACTTTGAGGTATTCTAGATCCTTTGCCTCTCCATATACATTTTTTAAATAGCTAGTTTATTTCTATAAAACCATTGGGATTGTCATTGAAGTTGGTTTGAAACTGTAGATCAGTTTGTAAAGAATTGATATTTTAAAAATATTGAATCTTCCCATCCATGAATACAGCATATCTTGCCATTTATTTAGGTCTTTGATATATTTCCCAGTATTTTATTATATTCATAACTTGAGTCTTGTACATATTTTGATATATTTATACTTACATATTACTTTTATTGTTTGCTTAATTTCAGTTTCTAATTGTAACTAGCATATAAAAATATTTGATATGTCTATGTTAACTTTGTATCCTGTGACCTTATTAGGCTTACTTGTTAATTATAGTTGTGTTTTTATAGTTTCTTTGGGATTTTCTGTGTAGTCAATTGTATTAAGTGTGAATAGGGCAGTTTTATGTCTTTCATTATGATTTGTGTGTCTTTTTTCTCCCCCCTCATTGTACTGGCTAGGATGTTCATTGTGAGGTTGAGTACAAGTAACAAGAGCAAATATCTTTCCCTTATTTCAGAGCTTAGGGGGAAAACATTTACACTTAAAGCATTAAATATAAGTAAGAACAATAGATACAGATGCTCTTTATCAAGTTAAGGATGTTAAGAATGTTCTCTTCTATTCCTTGTTTGCTTAGATTTGATCACAAATGGACATTGAATTTTGTCAAGTATTTTTTTACATTCATTGAGATGACCATAGTAATTTTTCTTTCATCTTAATCTGATGAATTTCATTGGTTGATTTTCCAAGTTAAACCAGCCTGATTTTTGCCAGACTAAACCTGTATTATCTTTTGGCTTGAAGTGTTCATTGGAAGTATGATTTCTTTCTCTCTTCCTCTGTATAAAATCTGCCTTTATTTTTCTGGTTGTCTTTGTCTTTAAACGATTGATTGTGGTATTATTGATGTAGTTTCATCATGCTTATTTTGCTAGGGTTTCATTGAATTTGGATCTGTGAGTTAATAATTTTTGTTAAATTTGGGAATTTTTGACAATTTCTTTTGACCTTCAGAGACTAGTTTCACTTATATCAAGCAGTTTAAAGTTGTCTGGCAATGGTGTGGTGCTTCTTATCGGTTTTTCATTTTGGACCTTTTCTATTGCTGTATCTTCAGATTCACTAATCTTTACTGCTATGTCTTACCAGTATTCTTTGGATTAAGATACTTTATTTTACATTATTGAAGTTGGTATGGTTCTTTTAAATTGTCTTTCATGTCCCTCAGCTTGTTTTCCTCCAATTCCTTGAGCATGTGATGTATAGTTATAATAATATTACAAGACCATCTTTATTAATTAACTCGGTAATCTGTTATTTCCACATTGGCTTTTTCTAATTGAATCTCTTTGTAGATTGTATTTTCCTACTTCCTTGCATGCATGCTGCTTTTTTAAATAGATGTCACAGAAATTTTACCTTGTTGAGGGCTCGATATACCTACATATTTAAAAAATAGATTCTTGGACTTTGTTTTGGACATAGGTGAGTTACTGGGAGAGAATTTGGTCTTTTCGTTTTTTATTTCTAAGCTTTGCTAAATGAAACAAGTACAGCCTTAATGTCAAATGGTAGATTTCTTTTTTTTTTTTCTCCCCAGTTTTCTCTCTCTGCCCAGTGTTTGAAGGATTACAAGATTTTTTTCACTCTGAGCAATAGAACTCCCAGGTACCAGCTGCCATTACCACCTTGAGTAATTTTTTCAAATGCACAGGTCAACCAGTGCTCAGCTAGAGCTTGTTCTCTGTGTAGCTTTTTCCTCTCCAGGATTTTGCTCTAGGAACTCTTGCTGCCTTCACGTCCCTGAATTCCCAACTGTTTCCCCAAGTCATGTAGACCATTAGGCTCAGTCTGGATCTCCCTTCCTGCATTGGCATTCTCCCTAGGAAGAGAAATGGGTCAATCATAGGGCTCAAGATGTCTCCTCTTAGATATTACTGCCCTACATTTACTGTTATCATATGAAATACTATTGTTACATTTATTTTTTTTCCATTGTTAAGGCAGGAAGTTGGTCTGAATTTAGGTACTTATCCTAAGTCTTATTTTCCTTCAGTTTTATCTTTTTGTTCCTTAGTACCAAAGTTATTCTTTAAGTTTGTTTTTCTACTTCTCATTTCTTTGCTATGTGGTTCCCCTTCCCGTTCTTTCTTCTGTTATTACCTCATTTCATTTTTGAGGTCTCCCTTTCTCTGAAGGGAGCTATTTAATTTTTGGTTAAGAGTAGGCTTATATAGTTGCTATGACGTACATTTCTGTCCTGCAGGAGCTTGATATATAACAGCTCTGTTCCTATGTATTATCAGTTATAATGGGTCTATTTTGTGTATTACTTCCTTCCTGTGACATGTATATAGTTCTGTATCATTATGGTAACTGGGGACTAAGGGACAGGGGCTCTAAGTGGGCTTAGCATCTGTGCTACTCACGAATATTCTGTTGCTTGGCTAAGTTTTATTTCTTACTGGCTAATTCTCTCCTTGTGTTTTTAAAGTAATTTTATTCATTTTACTTGGTATAGAGATCAAGGGCTTTTTATGCGTGACTTTACTCTTTCTTTACACAAAAGTTATTAAGTTTTTTAATTTGTAGATAATATATATGAACCAAATAATTTTTGTCCCTTGGTAAATGGTCAGTCCTCCCTTTGAACAGGTAGAATACAAAATTTCATTAAATAATTCTAAGCTGTACTTATTTTTAATAATTTTCTTTTTCCCAGATACCATGTCTGTGTGGTAGTGCCCCATGTTTGCTGTGCCGATGCTGTCCTAGTGGAAACAACTCCACAGTGACCAGATTGATCTATGCACTTTTTTTGCTTGTCGGAGTGTGTGTAGCCTGTGTAATGTTGATACCAGGAATGGAAGAACAACTAAATAAGGTTAGGCCTTTTTTCTTATTGACTGATTAACTGAAACTGTAGAATATGTGTAAACCTGATATTTAGGTATTAAAAAGAGAATAATGTAAAAATAGATAATGTGAAATCACAATTTAAGTAGCTTATAACTTCTAGGAAAGAGACAATATAAGGTAGTAAAGAAAGAGTAAAGTAAAGAAAGTAAAGTACTCTTTCTTTGTGTAAAGGAAAGAGTAAAGTCATTAAATTCTGTGATGGTGGTAAAGAAAAGGGCTATTATAATCCAAGGAAAGAAGTAATTTTAAATAGATGACAGAATCTCAGTGAGTGTCATGGAAAGGGGGCCGATTTTTTGCTTCCTCCTACCCCCACCATCCCTGAAAAGGGGATATTCTCAAAATAAGTAGAAATTTTGTTTGCATAGATAGAAAATTAGGAAGCATAATAATTATGTAAAGTTTTTGAGCAGAGTATGCTTTAGGAAGATTAATCTGGTAATTAGGAAGGATAGAAATCAAGCAGTTAAATACGGAGGCTATTGCATTGATTAGCAGTATTGTATAGAATATTGATTAGCATATATATTCTAATGAAGTAGATTACAATATGACTGCACTGGCTATCAATCTTTTATAAGATTTTAAGTTAAAATTGATCAGAATATTTATTAACATTATTATATAGAAGTCTTAAACTAGTTTTTATGGGTGTAGAATTGATTGAGTCTGGCTGGCATTTAAATATTGATTGTGATGGAGCTGTAAATAACAGGATCTGATCCTAGAAAATCAACAGGAAGGTGTTACTGTTAACCCAGAAAGAAAAATAAAAGTATTTTATTTTTTGTTTTGTTTTCATTTTTTTCAGGGAGTTAAATTTAGTTTCTAGCATGTTGACATGGAGATTATATATCTTAATTTGGGCTAGTATAACAAGAATACCATAGGCTTTAACAGAAATTTGTCTGATACATGGTTGAGTTTCGGTGAAGGTATTCTTCATGATTTGCAGAGGGCCATCTTCTCATATCTTCTCAAGGTGGGAGAGAAGCAGGCTCTCTCCTCTCTCTCCTTGTAAGGTCACTAATCTTATCATGAGGGCTCTATCCTCATAATCTAATTAACCTCCCAAAGACCCCACTTCCTAATACTATCCCATCGAGGATTAGGGTTTCAACAGTATACAGGCAAGGAGTAGAAAACATGTTGTATAACTCAAAGAGAAATCAGAGCTAGAAGTTATCTTGGAGTTAGTGATCCAAATTGAAACCATGACAGCATCTGCTGAACAAGACCATTCAGAGTGAGCAGTGCTACTGGAACTTTGCCAAAAGTCATTAAAAGATTTGGTAGAGAAAGGAGAACCTCTGAAGGAGCAATAAGAACAGAAGAACCAAGAGATGAACAGGCTTTAGAAAAGTTTTAATAATAATAGGACAGTGTCTATATAAAAAAGATTGAAGAATGTGAGAACTAAGTAGTAGACCTTAGATTTGAGAACTACTACATGACTAGTGTTGTGAATCTTTTGATTACTGGGACTGAAAGGAGTGTTAAGAAATAATTCATTCCCAGATATATGAATGATGTAGTTCTGGACAATACTCTGGGTTATTTTATGTAAAAAGTCTTTTTTGTACTCTGATCACAATTTGATTTTTTTCTTTTTGGTGTTGCTGGTGATCAAACCCAAGGCATTGCACATTACATAAGTTCCATACTACTGAGCCACATCCCGTGCTCATTATAGTATGACTTGTGAAATGGTTATCAGTCTTTTTCAAGATTCTAAGTTAAAATATAAAACAACTACTAGATCCTGTTAAATCAAATCCATTCATAGTCAGAAAGAACACTTACAGAATAAGGGACCAAAATTAAAAATTAACTTAAGTATTCCTGATTCTTTAGTTCTTAGGAACAAACTGTTTTTCTATGATTCTTTAAAACTTCTATTAAGTTCATTTTTTTCTCTTATATATGCAATTTAGTATATCAGTAGAATACAAGTTGTAAAAATTTAGAATAAATCTCCAACTCAAACATCCAGTTTAGAATTAACATTGATGTCTTATCATTTGATCATGTAGAAATTTACCTCTTTTTTTACTTTATCTGATTAAAATATATCAGGCTTAAGCATCATTATATATTCTTCATAAACTAAAGTAAAAACTTTAAATTTTTCGAACCTTTACTTATTTGATTATGCAGAATTTTCATTGCTATTAATGAAGAAATATGGATCATAAATTCATTTTTGTTTTTCTAGATTCCTGGATTTTGTGAGAATGAGAAAGGTGCTGTTCCTTGTAACATTCTGGTTGGCTATAAAGCTGTGTATCGTTTGTGCTTTGGCTTGGCTATGTTCTATCTTCTTCTCTCTTTGCTAATGATCAAAGTGAAGAGCAGCAGTGATCCTAGAGCTGCCATACATAATGGGTGAGTTTTGAATAAACTTCAGTATAAAATTCTGGATATCCTTTTTTCACTAATTCTGCTTAAAGAAATTTTAAAGTAGCCAGGCATGGTGGTTCTTGCCTATAATCCCAGTGGCTCAGGAGGCTGAGGCAGGAGGATCGCAAGTTCAGAGTCAGCCTCAGCAAGTTAGTGAGACCCTAAGCAACTCAGAAAGACCCTGTCTCTAAATAAAATATAAAAAAGGTCTAGGGATATGGCTGAGTGGTTAAGTACCCCTGGGTTCAATCTCTGGTACCAAAAAACAAAAAAAAGTTTTAAAGCAAAATAAATATAATCTGCAGGATTATTTTGTCTATTTGTGAATAAGGTAAAACTCTTGCTTCTATTAGAATACGTCAGATTTGGGTGTTAAGTAACAGCTTTGGGTTATTGGTATAACCTGTTATTTATAATGTTTCATATTTTAATCTTAAAAAGAGAATATATACATGTGTGACTACTACGTAAGAGCTGTTCCTTCTCTTTTTTAGCCTTTGGTGGATCACTACTGATGTTACAAAGAATTCTCAATTTCCTAGACCTACAGTGTAGACAAAATGCAAAACTTTATCTCTGGAACAGAGTATTGATTGATTGTACTGGACAACCCAGAAAGAAACTTCTATGTCTTCATTTTATTAATGTCTTTTAATATAGATAACCACATATACTACTTAATGTTTTGTTTTGATTTGAATGGTTTGAATTTTGTTTCCCCTGCCCCCACATTAATGTTTTAAAAAATATCTGTTATTGCTTCTCTGGTAACACCTAGGAATAAACAAATGGAATACTAATGTTAATGAAAAATATGATGTGATAGTTTTATTTCATTTTGTCCTTTTACTCATTGGTTGTTTAAAATTATGTTTTAGATGGAGGCACTTAACATATCTTTATTAAAACTTCATTTTCTTTTTATTTTTATTAGAGCTTTACAGTTATACATAATGGTTGGGTTCATCCCAACAAATTCATACATGCATGGAAATCGATTTCCGTTCATAATCTTCCCCCTTTCCTTCCCCTTTTTCTTTTCCATCCTCCTTCCTCTCTCCCATTCTCCTTCCTCTACTCTACTAGACTTCCCTTAGCTCATCAATTTATATTTGAATAGTTCTTTATATTATCCTATCCTTCCCTCCCCCTTTCCTTTAGTTTACTGTAGCTTCTGGATATGAGAGAAAACATTGGACCTTTGCGTTTCTGAGTTTGGCTTATTTCACTTAGCATTTCCATCCATTTACCAGCAAATGCCATAATTTCATTCTTTTTAATGGCTGGGTAGAACTCCATTGTATACATGTATACCACAGTTTCTTAATCCATTCACCTGTTGACAGGCATCTGGGTTGATTCCATAATTTAGCTATTGTGAATTGTGCTGCTGTAACATTGAATTGGCTGTATCACTGCAGTATGCCAATTTCAAATCTTTTGGGAAAATACCCAGGAGTGGGATATCAGGGTCATATGGTGGTTTCATTCTATTCCTAGAATCTCCACAAGCCTTTCCAGAGTGGTTGTGCTAATTTGCAGTCTCACCAACAGTCTATCAGTGTACTTTTTTCCCACATCTTGCCAGCATTATTATTTGTGTTCTTTTTTTTTTTGGTACTGGAGATTGAACTCAGGGGCACTCGACCACTGAGCCACATCCCCAGCCCTATTTTGTGTTTTAGGTAGAGACAGGGTCTCACTGAGTTGCTTAGCACCTCGCCATTGCTGAGGCTGGCTTTGAACTCGCAATTCTCCTGTCTCAGCCTCCCTAAGTGTTGGGATTACAGGATTATTTGTGTTCTTGATAATTGCCATTCCGATTGGAGTGAGATGAAATCTTAGTATAGTTTTGAATTGCATTTTCCTGATTGCTAAAGATGTTGAACAATTTTTTCAGATATTTGTTGGCCATTTGTGTTTCTTCTTTTGAAAAAATTTGTTTTTTCCATATATTGATTGGGTTATTTGTTATTGTAAAATTTTGGTCTAATTCCTGAGTCTTTGACCATTTTGATTTGAAATTTTATGCAGGTTGAGGTAAAGGTCTAGCTTCATTTTTCTACATATAGCTGTCCAGTTTTCCCAGCACCATTTGTTAAAAAGGTTATATTTTTACCAAGATTTATTTTTGGTGCTTTTGTCAAATATCAGATAGCTATAGGTATGTGGATTTCTCTCTGTCTTCTAGTCTGTTCTTTTTGTCTTTATGTCTATTTTGGTGCCAGTACCATGCTGTTTTTGTTACTACAGCTCTGAATTATAATTTCAGATTAGGTATTGTGGTACTTCCTGCTTCACTTTTCTTGTTTAGTATTGCTTTGGCTATTCTGGGTCTTTATTCTTCCAAATAAATTTAAGAATTCCCTTTTCTAATTCTGTGAAGACTGTCATTGGTATTTTGATGGGGATTCCATTTAATCTGTATATTGCTTTTGGTAATGTGGCCATTTTGTTAATATTGATTCTTCCTATCCAAGAACATGGAATGTTTTTCCATCTTCTAAGCTCTTCTTCAGTTTCTTTCTTCAGTGTTGTATAATTTTTATTGTAAAGCTCTTTTACCTCCTTGCTGCCTTGGTTAGGTTAATTCCCAAGGTTTTTGTTGTTGTTGTTTTGAGGTTATTATAAATGGGATGATTTTCTTGCTATCTTCCTCATCTAAATCACTGTTGGAGTATAGGAAAGCTATTGATTTATGGGTGTTGATCTTGTATCCTGCTACTTTGCTAAACTCATTTATAAGCTCTAGAAGTCTTCTGGTGAAGTTTTTTGGGGTCTTCTAGATACAAGTCATGTTGTCAGCAAACAGATAGTTTGGCTTCTTTTCCCATTTATATCCCTTTAATATCCTTTTTCTTGCCTGATTGCTCTCGCTAATGTTTCAAGGACTATGTGGAATAAGAGTGATGAGAAAGGACAACCTTGTCTTTTTCCCCGATTTTTTAGAGGAAATGCCTTTAGTTTTCTTCATTTAATATGGCTTTGGGTTTGTCATAAATGGCCTTTGTAGTCTTCAGGAAATGTCCCTTGAATCCTAGCTTCTCCAGCATTTTTAACATGAATGGGTGTTGGACTTCATCAAAGACCTCTTCTGCATCTCTCGAGATGATCATGTGATTTTTGTCCTTAATTCTGTTTAAGTGAATTACTTTCATTGATTTGCATATGTGGAACCAAACTCTTCATGCTTGCTTTGTACTCTGACATAGCATCCCACTTCTTATATCAAATAAACCAATACTGTCATGAGTAAATGACAAATATACCTTTCTTAAAACTATCTTAAATGCAGTTTATGTAATCATCTTTTATGATTTTCAGGGTATCTCCTTAGAAAGAATTGAATAGTTTATGTGAAGTGTAGCTGTTCTTTAAGATTCCCTTATAAGATTTCATATATGAAATTATTTGTTGGATATTTATTATTTTTATATTCGTTTTTGTTTTAGATTCTGGTTCTTTAAATTTGCGGCAGCAATTGCAATTATTATTGGGGCATTCTTCATTCCAGAAGGAACTTTTACAACTGGTAAGAATTTTTTTTAATTGTTTGGTACTGGTGTTTTATGAAGGAAACCGAAATAATAATTGTTACATAAATCTGTAACTGTTGTTTTTTTCCCAGTTGCAAAATCAAGACATTTATATTCTATTTTCCATTTTGTGTACTGAGATTGTGAAACGGAAATAATAACAACTAAATTCACTTGTATGTATGGTGTTTTTTTCTTTCAGTGTGGTTTTATGTAGGCATGGCAGGGGCCTTTTGTTTCATCCTCATACAGCTAGTCTTACTTATTGATTTTGCCCATTCATGGAATGAATCATGGGTTGAAAAAATGGAAGAAGGGAACTCAAGATGTTGGTATGCAGGTAAGCTTTTATCTCACAGAACAGGCATGAGACTATAGGGAAATCACTTAGGATTTTTATGGTATAATTTCTTGTGGTTTCTCATTTTAAGTTTGTGAATGGCATCACATATTGTATCAGCAATTTAACTTGTTGAAGATCTTTTGACAGATTAACTGGGAATATATCTAAGAATCTGGAAAGACCCCAAAAGAACCTGAATAAGAGTAATAAATGTTTCAAAAAAGCCTATTGTTTAAATCATGTGCATTTTTTAGTCTAATTTCCTGGCTTATAGCAGGTTAGAAGTAAAATTTTAAAGGGAAGAGGACTACTAGACATAAACATATGGTGATAGAATTTATAAACAGCAGCAAACAGAACAATTGTTAAAAACTTTGGGACATTTTATATATATAGGTGTGTAGGATTTGTGTAAAAGATTCTGTTATATGCAGCAGGTAATACCTAAGGGGATTTCTATAGTAGTGAAATTTAAAGTTTATTTATAATGAGCTTGAGTCTTACGTTTATACTCTCAAAATATGGATCAAAATTCAAATGCTTACAAGGGCTAAATAAGTAACAAAAATAAAGGAAGAGGAGAGTTTAAGTGTATTAATCCTTGTGCAAATAGTAGGGACTGTGATGAAGAGAGTATGACTGTCAACCTAAAGTGCAGTTACTGCTCAGCTCCATGTATTAATTGTCTTTGGTGAACATGAACTCATCTTTGCCTGATTCTTGTTTTTTGGGGTTTTTAAGAAGCCATAAATTTGAATTTTTAGTTAAAATAATAGGAATTTTAGCTAACAAAAAATTTAAAACAGTACAAGCCAAATCCAGTGAATCTGATGACCTTTCTCTCATACAGCTAGCTTATGGTGTTTGGCCATTAGTTTGGAAAATTCACTTAGCCTCATTCTTCAATGAAAAGTCCAAGGGTTTCTGTCTGTCTGTCCTTTGCTCTTGCCCAGAGCCTGGAATGTTATAGGCACTCAATAAATATTGAATGGATGCTCTGTCAGTGAGGGAACTCTAAACAAATTCTTAACATTGAGCACATATTAACACAAAGACAAATGCATGTTTTATATATTGAAATTTTAGAAGCAGCAGCTTAGGTTGTCTTACTAAGTAATAATGACTTACCCTTGCATAGGTATTTTTTTTAAAGATTTTAGTTGATAAGGAAAAGAATCATTGTTTTGTAGGGTCAACATTAACAATGAATGGTTTTTTTTTCATGCCCTTTTTTATAACTAAATGATCATGGTTCTTTTAAACCCTTAAGTAGTATTCCTGTTCTAGTTATCTTTATTCTTAAAATAATGCCTAATGTACATGAACATGGCTTGTAAATTATTATATAGATATTCCTAATAAAAAATACTAGTATGTTACTTATTGTCCTTGAAAATGTGTAGATATAGTATTCAGTGATAGAATTCAGAATGAATTTTCTTCCTTGCTTTTGTTGCCTTCATTGTTAATTTCTTAAAATGTAATTTATTGATGATAGGTTTTTTTTTTAAAGGCCTATGCCGAATTCCTAATATTTGTGGTAAAATCATATTCTTTTTTTCCACAGCCTTATTATCAGCTACAGCTCTGAATTATCTGCTGTCTTTGGTTGCCATTGTTTTGTTCTTTGTCTACTATACTCATCCAGCCAGTTGTTCAGAAAATAAGGCATTCATCAGTGTCAATATGCTCCTCTGCATTGGTGCTTCTGTAATGTCTATTCTGCCAAAAATCCAGGTATGCTCTTCATAGTATTAGTTTTTATGAAACTTAAAACTTTTCTGAATCTTTATAAATCTTGAATGATGTCAGAATATTTATCCATATTGCTTATTTTGTTTGTAGGAGTCACAACCAAGATCTGGTTTGTTACAGTCTTCAGTAATTACAATCTATACAATGTATTTGACTTGGTCTGCTATGACCAATGAGCCAGGTATGTTTTGTTTTTATTTGTTTAATTTTAATGAGTCCTACAGTATTTATGTTTATTCAGAGGTGGTCATTTGGGGAAATTAGGCTACTTAAAAATTAGGCTCCTAAAAGAATAAAGTATGTACATAATATCATTTTATCTTTGAAGTATTACAATTTTTTTTTCACTAAATTCTTTCCTTTACCAACAAAGCTATAAGGAAGTAATGAGAAATGAGTTATATAGAGAAAGAAATAAAATCTCTTTAAGTGAATTTTGACTTCAGTATAATTTTTTTTTTCACATTCTTTTTCTCTGTGACTCCCTTGCAATTGAATATAATTGAGTTTTATAACAAGTCTTTTTATTGGCATTCCATGGAAGTAGAAATCAATATATTATTATTTGGGGAGAGAGAAATTATTTTTAGAAAAGAAAATATTATTTTCCTAAAATAGTTATATATGTATAAATACATATATGCACACACATTTATGTATGCATATATATACACACACACAGAAAATATGTTCTCTGAATCTAATTGAGTTTAAAGAATTTTAAATGCTTTATCACTTGTTAGAGAAAAATTCTTAATTTTTTTCCCTTAGTAAATGGTTATAGAAAATTATTAGTCATTTGTGTTGGGAGATTAGCCTTCTCTAGTTTACAGTAAGATGATGAAGACTGACAGATCTGGCTTTGTAGGAAGAAAAAATATATATCTTTGGACAGTTTAAAAACCTTTGGCAATCTTTTACTTTTTACAAAAGACCAATAATAATAATAAATACTAGGTTATGTCTCCTGTCATTTCTAAAATCATTTGCTTCTTGGTTTTATGTGTAAGCTAGCTGTCTTGGCTTTTATGATGTATTCTGACAAATTAATAAATTTCATGAAATCAGTATTGTAATTCCACAACACATGGTAGAAAAGCCAGGGCATTATGGTTTAGAACATTTTTATTCCTAACTACTAGAATTTTACTAACATTAGGTCATCTGAATTTACCCATTTCCTGTATATAAAGAGATCATCTCTGTCAGCTCTCACAGAATGTTGAAAATAAACTTCCCCAAGTGCTTCTGTAAAATGAGCGGTATAAAGCAAAGACAAAAAATCTTGTCTTATTAATAAATACAAATTATCTTCAAGAATTTTATTGTTATACTTGTGCCTTTTCCAGCAAAACTTTTTGAATTTGCAGTGGTAGAAAAAAAGACAACCCTGTGCCATAAGTAGTTCTGTTATTCTTAACATGTTATTTTGACATTCATTTAACTTTACAGAAACAGACTGCAACCCAAGTCTACTAAGCATAATTGGCTTTAATGTCACAAGCTCGATCCCAAAGGAAGGGCAGTCTGTGCAGTGGTGGCATGCTCAAGGAATTATAGGACTAATCCTCTTTTTATTGTGTGTCTTTTATTCAAGGTAAGAAACACTGATTTTTTTTGATAGAAGTCCAGCTACTGATTTAGGAATCATTTTTTTAAGAAATCATTTACTTTTTCTGATTTATTTCATGCAGCATTCGTACCTCAAACAATAGTCAGGTTAATAAACTGACTCTAACAAGTGATGAATCGACATTAATAGAAGATGGTGGAACCAGAAGTGATGGATCACTGGAGGATGGTGATGATGTTCACCGAGCTGTAGATAATGAAAGGGATGGTGTCACTTACAGTTATTCCTTCTTTCACTTCATGCTTTTCCTGGCTTCCCTTTATATCATGATGACCCTTACCAACTGGTACAGGTACTTATATTTTATAAAAACTTTGGATGTGAGAATTTTGATTTTTTTATGATTCTGTTGTAAAACATGATTGGATACAAGGTACTTTTAATCCTCTAATGTATTTCAAAATTTACAGCTAAGTGAATAGTGAGAGCAGCACAAGAAATGCAGACTTGACTTCCTTGCTTTACCAATAATGGAAACATTGAAGTAGTTTCAAATTTTGAAATGATTGAAATAGAAAATTTCATTTAAAAAGTCAGCTTTTTTTTTACACAGTACCATATTAAATTGATCTAGCCCAATATACAATAATTTAAGATACCTTATTTGCTTTGTTTTGAATTGTATCATTTAAAAATTGGAAGATTTTTCAGTTCAGGTGTGAATACAGTAATATAGATGGATTTGGAATTCTTCAAAACTATATGCTTTTTTAGCATTTCAATACTAATTCACAGATCTCATTCTGATGAAAGTTGCAATTCACAGTATTTCATTTTCTTAAAGTATGATTTTGTCCAAATGATTAGTGAAAGCTAGTTTACGATTCAAACTGAACTATATGGCTCAGGCAATTGTATGGTTTTTAATGCATAATATCCTTAGTTAATGTGTAAGATTACTTTCAGTACCACCTAAAGATGAAGATTATTCTTTGCTGCATTTTTAAGAGCAGCTTTTTACTGATATTTAGTACTGCAAGTGTATTTTTAAAAGCTCCTATACCATAACTTAGTAAGCTGTAAGAATCCAAGTAGTTCCCAATAATTATTTGATTGTTAGATAATAGTAAATGTTAAGACTTATAGATCAAAGATGTTTTTTGGTATATTTCATTACCTAAACGTCAGCTCAATTTTGGATCTATATTTTTCCCAGTCTATAAATCTAAGAAGCAAGGGAAGTGGGGATAGGTTGGGTGGGGTATTCCATATACATTCTGAACAGTCTTCATGTGTTATTATCTGTTTATCCAGAGGTCACATTCAGTTTCACTTGCAAGAAATATGAAATGACTCAAAGTATCATGCAAAAGAACTGCTTAAAAGGCTTGTTATTTATTTCATGAAAAGAAATACTATTATCTTTGGAAAGCAAGGCAGGAGATTGCTGCATCTAAAGAGTATTTCTGAATTAATAAATTAGTACCTTTATGGCTGATGATCCAACACCCTTCTCCCCCCACCCCACCCTTTTTGTTTTCCCTCAAATTTTAGGTATGAGCCTTCTCGTGAGATGAAAAGTCACTGGACAGCTGTCTGGGTGAAAATATCGTCCAGTTGGATTGGAATCGTGCTATATGTTTGGACACTAGTGGCACCACTTGTTCTTACAAATCGTGATTTTGATTGAATGGGACTTCTGGCATGAAAGTCCTACTTTGGTCATCATTTATTTGAAATTAACAGTATTCTCTACTTTTGTAAATTGTGTATGTGTGTGCTTCCTGTGTAACTTCTCTGGTATTGTTCTGGCATGAATTAGATTTATTGCTTGCCATTTCATTCGTTATATTTTTGCCAAGTGCATTGATCATGTGAATTAGAATGAGTTGCAACCAGAGTTTTATGAATAACGGTGGTAAGTTAATAAAGTGGACATTAGTAGGCTTATCCTCTCTGCTCTAAGTATGAAATTAAAAGTAAAAACAAAACTGAGTGTCAGTTTGCTTTTAAAAATTTGCTAGACCTTCTTGAAAGCTGTTTTAGAAAGCATAAAACTAAATGTGTATGGCTGCCCTGTGAAATATTTTATGTTGCCTTATGGGAGACTATGAAGAACATAGCTATTCTAAAATTGTATAAACAAGTTCACTTACATGCTAGTTGTCTTAAAAATGCAGTTCACTCAAATTCATTTAAGATTTACCCTTAATATGAAAGTAGAGAACTTACCACAAGTGTGGAATGTTCCACGGACAGTGGTATAGATTATGGATGGAGGTTAAAGCACAGAGCCTTCAAAGAAAAAGTCAGATTGTTGATGGTGGTGTTGAATACTCAATGAGATTGTAATCTTCCTTGGGTAGATATGATGGCCTTCTCCAACATAATGAACTTTGTTTTGGTTATAAATTCACATGAAGTATGGGTTTAAATTGGAATGCTGAAGGAGTTAGACAATGTTATAAAAACATTGGATTAGAAGGAAGTTGTCTAAACTTATTTTGAAAGTTTTGAAATTCAAAAGTGGGAAACTTGATAGCACAGCAACTGTAGATTACTAGACTTCAGGAGGTACATGCATATAAATAAAATCTAGTCCAGATCTCATTTGAAAATTGAAGAAACTGAAAGACTTAAATAGTTCAAACTGATAATTAATGACAAAGCTGAGAAATTCTAAGTCTACCAAAAATGAGCTTAACTTTTTGACATTCAAAATATAATTTCTATTTAAAAAACATGCATAATTGATTTTACACATTAGTGTTGGATAATTTGTGTGATATGTATTGCTGCTATTCAGCATGCTTTCTATGCATAAACTAAAGCCAGAATGATGGACTTTTATAAACTGCTTACAGTATGTACTACACAGCTCACAGATGTTTAACAATGCTTTTGTGTTTACTGCCTTGCAACTGAAATGTTATTATAATCTTTCCACTTGAAAATTGAGCAGTGTGATAGTTTAAAAACTTAGAAATTTGTGTAATTATCTAACAAAGCTTTTAAAAATGTACTTTTCCTTCTTTAAAAAATATTTATTAATGCCAATGGAGCATAACAATTCAGTTTAATTCCCCAGCTTTACTGTGTTAATATTGTACTCCACAATTTTGAATGGCTGTGTTCTCTTAAATAAATGAATTCAGAGAAAATGAGTGTATTAAATTCTTTAGCAATTCAAATTCAGGGGACTGTAATACTCAGATCTTCCTTTTTCCGGTATAAAAAAGAACCTAATACTGGAGAATTAACTACTCATTTTCTGGCCTGACAGTTGAATTGTTTTCAAGGTGATTTTTATCCCTTTGGTTATCTGTAAATGAGTTCTTCCTAAAGTAGGCATGACTTTAGCATTACAAACATACATGTCACCTTTTTTTTTATTAATAATTAAGGTTTTAAAGTGCTGCCTATACCATCTGTTATGAATACATACTAGAAAGTTTGGTTGTCTGTCACCAGCGCTCTCTCTCTTGTCCTACTTGAGATCTCCCTACGGTGAAAGCTGAAGGAGAAATGAAGACAGTACCCTTCCAGCTATAGTCTTCACACTGTCTTCCTTGAATCTCAAATAGTATATACTTACCCTTGTAAAACACACATCTGATTATTTTTAAAGAAATCCCATTAATTCCTCCATCCCCATGTAAGCTCTTCCCCAAAATTGATCTGTGTGGAAAAAATGCACCAGAACAAGGTACCATCCTTTTAACCATTATTCTTTCCTTACTTAATACCAAGATATGCCTCTTAACTCATTGTAAATCTTACCAAAGCACTTTAAGGAAAATCTCTAGATTTTTTAATGTCCCAAACTGGGATAAAAATATTTGCTTTCAACAGAATTGAATCTTTAGGTAATGAAGCACAAAAAGTAACTTAATAGTGAATTCTAATGGATTCCAAAGAGTTGAAAGGTTTGTTGCTTTCTCATCTGAAGTCTAAAATGGGTTTCAAGGACTGATGGTTGACTTTAAAAACAATGATTCAGGAAGCCAAGTTTCTATTTGAATGTATACATGGAAGCTATGTCCTTTTGAATCAAGCCAGTGGAGAAATGAGGGATGTGAAGGATTGTATGGGGAAGGTTATCACAATAGACTAGTAAGTACTATATACATCATTTCTTGTTATATTTATTAGAACTTAGTTGCATGGTTACTCCACTGCAAAGGTGGAAAAAGTAAGTCTACCACATATATTGTTTAAATAATCTGTATAACTGGAAATGGACTTTTTAAATGCCTAGAAATCTTAATTTCTTAGCTGCAGATAAGTTAATGGGAACATCAATGTATAACTTTCACACAATAAAAATTCTTTGGGGAAATGAGAGGTCAAATCACTCTAGTATTCTGATTACATTTAAAAGAAGTATGCAACTGCTGTTATTTTAAAACAAAAATCCTAAATTCCTTCAAACTTTAAAGTGAAAAATCTTAAGTATCAACTTAAAAAGGACCAAAGTAATA
The DNA here is from genome assembly GCA_004024805.1 of Geosciurus inauris. Lineage (NCBI taxonomy): Eukaryota > Metazoa > Chordata > Mammalia > Rodentia > Sciuridae > Geosciurus > Geosciurus inauris. Next base: position 20,656 of record PVHX01009325.1, on the reverse strand, counting down.
ACATTTTTCATTTTAGAGAGATTTGATTGTGAGGCTCCCAAATGCTCCTAAAGACAAGGAACTTGATGATCATATCCTACAATGAGAAAGGGAATGAGACATTGTTTTTGTTTCTCCCTTGTTCCTAAAAATCTTCACTTGTAACAAGCTTTAGAAAAGTGACCAAGTGACCTCTTCAGTTCATGCTGAAAACTTACAGGGTCTCGAATTGAATCACCAAGATCCCATTGTCAACCAAGTATTCCAGGATCTAAAAAGAGTTTTCCTATCCCTCTGTGCTAGACATTTGTTTTGTTTTGTGATGGTGGGGATGAAACCCAGGGCCTTTTGCTCACAAGACTAAGCCTCACTTTGAATATTAAGAGAAAAATGTGAAAGATACAACATGGTCAATGGAAAAAAGGTCTTTCTTGGAATTTCTCATTGAATAGCCCTATATCATATTCAGACTGTAGTGCTTTCAGCACTCTCCCTTAAAGGTAGAATTCTTCAAGTGATAAAGTACCCTGGCCTTAAATCTCTCAAATTCTTCTAAGAACCTGTTCAAAACAGAGGAAGCGATCTCATAATTTCTCCTATCTTCTTTCAGAGCAAAGACTACAGGCCTTTAGTGTCATCTTCTGATAATTTTCCTACCTTAGCTACAATAAGGAGAGGCATATAAGATCTCTCAGTTCTTTATTCGAAACATGGAAAGCAAGTCAGTGTTATCTTTAAACAAAGCAAAACTTCAAAACATTAAATTTAGAAACACTATATTCCTTTGTTACTGCAATATACAATCTACTTAATCAGAGGAGGGCGAAAGATCTTGGTGTTACATTAGATAATAATGGACAACAGGCACAGTTTAAAGTTTCCTATAATAAGGAAAAATTGTTTCATGTAGGTATTACCTCCAAAGAAGACACATAACAAATAACAATACTCAACATTCATTATATTTATTTTACTAAATAGTATGGTTCAAAAAAACAATACCAGAAAACGTGTACTTAAAACTAGTCCAACTAAGTGGATGAGACTGACTCCCAACTCATCCCCATATTTTTTCTATGTATATGGAGCTGGAACCATATCAGTGAGCATTTGTGTACACTTTGCCCTTCCTGTTGAACATGAATGAACTCAAAATATAAATGAACTTCTTTGAACCAAGAGACAAATGAAGTTTTACAAGATACAGGCACTTTATGTTCCCAGTTTTAAAAATAAGCCAAGTGAAAAATATTTAATAAAAATAATTGGAACAGAGAAAGCTTTAGCAGTTCTATCATTAGTTCTAGTGACTTACACTCAAACGCAGACAGACATCATCAAGTAAAACAAAAGTAACTGGGGTCAATGGTCATATCTGTAAAAATGAAATCCAAATTACAATTGGAGGAAAATGGACATTTGAATCCAACTTAAAGATATGCCAATAATGTGCACTGAATTTTGTGTATATCTAGGCAGCTGAGTAACATTTCAAAGCTTTGCGAGAGTGTATGGTTAGTGAGAAAAGCAAAAGGTGCTTTTATTCCACAGTATCTGATTAAACGAAACAAAGCAATTTACAAAAAAAAGTACCAAATGATACTTTAAAATAAATAGTTCATCATTTTGATGAATATATACATGTTGAGTCCACTTCTTAGGGATTTAACTATCTAAAAGTGGCATGTCACTATCCAGAGGTGCAGGAGCAAGTTCACATAAATAAAACAGTGTAGCTTCACTAGCTTCAGCTTCAGTCAATGGCTCCAGGCGAACAAGCTTACTTTGGGTTGGTTCCGGGTCCAGGCTGCTATCCAGAAGCTCATCAACTTCTATGGGTTTATCTACAGAGGACATAACTTCTGATGATGCTGTTGTACTCCCCTGTTCAACAGCAGAAGCAGGATTCCCATCGAGGAATGCAAGAAGTGGAAAGGCAGTGTACTGGATAAGCTGCTTATCTATAAAGATTAAAAAAAAAGACTATAGCCAAACAACAACTGACATGATACTTTGTGTAAATTTTTAAGTATATAAGTCAGAAAAGTTAGTCTTATTTAACAAGTATGAAATACAGTTCTTTCAGGTTTCCTAAAGTTAAACAACAAAAAAGACAAACTTTGAGAACTGTTACCTCACCAATTCAAATTTTCTCTATATGCTAGAATCTTTCAGTGTGTTCAATTAACTACAATAAGACTTTTCATGGCTTTCATTAATTTCTACTAGACTCTTCAAAATACTATACAAACTATAAATATCTCTATACCTACCTGGTTTAGACTTAGACTTTCTTCCTTCTTCTGAAACTGGTTGAACTACATTGTTCTTGGTAGCTTCTAAACCTTTATTCTCAGACTAAAAGAAAATAAAAAGGTAAAAAATACCTTTATATTTTACATGTTCCTGGAAAGTATCAAAAAATAAAAAATTGATACAATATGTAAATATTGACATTATCTAAAATATATGGAAAAGGAAAACATAAAGAAAACCGAACTAGTGGGAGAGGGGAAAAATCTGAGTAGAGGTAGTTAAGACTGGTTAAGAAAACTTCTTGTCATCAGGGAATGAAAAAAACAAAAACAAAACAAAACACCTGAACTATGTTGACAGTTAATTATAAAAAGGGAGTCATTTCAATTGTAGAACAGACAGATTTTGTCAAGAATAAAAGATGGGAATGAATCAAAGAGAAGTGGTTTCAAATACTAGTTGAAAGAACTCCTAAACAATTAAGTTCATTTTAAATGACTGATTAAAATATATCACATTTGGGCTGGGGATAGCTCAGTTGGTAGAGTGCTTGCCTTGCACACACAAAGCCCTGGGTTCAATCCCCAGCACCACAAAAAAGGAAAAAAAAAAATCACATTTCTCTTGACTTATAAACAACATTTAGCACAAATAAACATATTTGGAGCAATTTATGATGACATGGTGACATCCTCAAAACTACCCCTATGCTTAGAAGCCTCAAAGTTGAGATGGTGTTTCTTCTTGTCCTTTTTGTGTTTTAAGTTCTTTTCTGTCATTTCAATCACTTCTTTCAACCATATTGTCTTCTCTTCTTATACATGATTATGATAAAGAATTAAATCCTTAATATTGTCAAGTTCTTCAGGGATCTTTTCAATGATGTCCAAATTCAGATGCAGAAGTTCTTAATTTTTTTCCGAATAGCTCAAGGCTCAGGTATCAACAAGTCCCAGATTTTTGCATGATAGTTAATTATATATAGTATAACAAACATTTGTATAATAATTCCTTTAAGTTGCCTGATATTCATCATAAAATAAAGCAGTACAAGTTTTCAGCATTCAGAAAAGATAATGGTTCCAAGATAAAAACTACTAAGCCTAAGATTTGACATAAAAATATTTCATCAGCATTCACAATACATAAACAATAATACATTTTATGCCCTCTAAAATAGGTATTTTCCAAGGATGCCACTGTTGTTCTTCTAAAACATAAGAACCAGGATAATGAATGGGTTTCACATCCCATGCGAATTCTTACTCATTAGTGTGTGCCACTTAGATTGCCACAGTAAAAAGCACAAGCTATCCTGATTAGGAAAATGTTACAATCCACGTCATGTAACCCTAGTCATGACAGATGATATGTTCAGAAACAATTAAAAATTACTCTCAAATTTAAGTTTTCCATAGTATTATAAAGCAATAGGCAATTTCTTGTTTAATACTATTTCTGAAAACTGTATTCAAGTTATTGGCTTTTAGAATAAAGAGGATGATCCAAGAGTAACAACTCAAATGTCCAGAATAAACAGTAAACCACACCAACAAACTTAATATAGAATATGGGTACATTTAACTTAAGGTCTATGACTTAGTCACATTCAATAATATGATCATATTTACTGAAACAGCTGAGCTGGTCAACAGAGTATTATACTCATAAGCCCAGGCAAATGATGGGCCAAATGCCAAATTCAGCATACTGCCTATTTATAAAGTTTTCCTGGAACATGGTCACATTCTTTTAAATACTGTTTTTATCTGCTTTTGCACTACAACTGCAGTGTAGATAAGCTGTGACAAAGAATATATAACTTGCAAAAGTGAAAATATTTACTAGGTGTTCTTTTAAGAAGAAATATGCCAACCCAATACAAATCATCTAAACTCAGAATGTCTACTCAACTTCCTAGTTCACAAATTCATAATTCTTCAGGCTCTAAATTAGGCAGGTTATAACTCTGAAAATATTAAAAATACAGTTAGGCTACATTCTCCCATGTGGTAATAGAAAATTCAACTCCACCACCCTAACCACTCATATTCAAGATAGGCTAATCTTTATACTACAAAAAGCAACAATCAGAATGAAATTCTGCCTTATCTAATTTAAAATCTGAACTTGATTTATCTTTGTATTCAGCCAAAATCAAGGGTTAAGAAACAATTTGGTATAAATATAAGATAAAGGAAGTATATACCTAGTCAAAACAATAAGCTGCACAAACAGAATTTATGAACATCTTCTCTGATAACTTCAAATTATCCTTACTATTCATTAAAAACCAGTTCTAAAGAATCTCTTTTCAATAACTGCTAAGCCCAACTAAAATTCCTGTTTTTTAAAAAGACAAAAATCCTGCCAGTTGTGGTGACACAGACCTATAATCCCAGCTGCTTCAGAAGGATCACCTCAAATTCAAGTCACCTTCAGCAATTCCACAAGACTCTATCTCAAAAAAAAAAAGGCTGGGGATGTAAATAGAGGCAGAAAAATCACTGAACTCAATCCCCAGTACTGTTTAAAAAAAAGAAAAAAAAATTTTTTTTAACAAATTAAAAGAGAAAAAAGTCATCCAGGTACAGTGGCACAGGCCTGTAATCCCAGTGTCTCAAGAAGCTGAGGTAGGAGCATCTCAAGTTCAAAGCCAGCCTTGGCAAAAGCAAGGTGCTAAGCAACTCAGTGGGACCCTGTCTCTAAATAAAATAAAAATAGGACTGGGAGACCCCATGGCCGAGTGCTCCCGAGTTCAATCCCTGGTACCCGCAAAATAAAGGGGGGAAAAGTCCCAAATCTATACTTCACTGTTTGCTTTCCTCCAATTAGTACAAAATTAGTACAAATCCCTGAGTTTTTAGTGTATGTTAATACAATTAAGGAAGAATTCATGGAATAACATAGGTACCAATAAATTTTTGATAAAAGAACTGGCAAATTGTTTACAGAAGAAATAAGGATATGAAATGCAGCACATAAAACATGAAGAAATAATCTATTAATCACTTCTGTCAATGATATACCTGAACAGGATACGGTCAGGTGATTTCTCAGTATTAAGAGGCTGACTTCATAATGAAAATTAATCCCACATGTGCCAGTAGAACTAAGCAATGATCCAACCGACAATAAAAAGCTCATTTTTCACCTAGAACTTTACTATCTTGATCACACATATTTGGTTAAAATATAAAGTGGTTTTTTTTTTTTTTTAGGTAACTGGGAATGATATTGCTCTCTACTTAGGACTGTTTTTTCAGATTTTTATAGCTATGGGTCCTGAGCGACATGAATTAAAACTTACTTTTGAATTATTGATGTAATCTGTGGGATTCATCTGCACAGAACTAGTGAAAAGCTGAAAGACCAAACAAGAAAGATGATAAGTTTAAAAAATATATAAAAAGAATTGTGTGTTCAAAATTTTTATACAACCATGTTGAGTGAAGAGATGTAATACCTGCACTAGGAAATTTTCTATACAGTAAACTTAAATTTGGAAGAGAAAAGCAAGAAAGCATGAAAAAAAAAAACCCACAAAAAAACAAAAGCAGAGCAAGCTAGCCAATGCATTAAATAGAATCTCATATTTTAAGAATTTATTAACACAGTGGGGTGAATCACTTGAGACAAATGGTGGTTTTCCCTAATAATTCCCTTCTCCTTCACTATTCTCCATTCACATTTGTTTTTTTCTTCCTAAATGCCTTTGGCCTTATGTGGTACCCAAGGGTGAGACTTGTGTCCTGACACTAAGCCTTTACTGAATACCTGCTAATTAGGTAAGAAATTTATAGACTCTCTTCAATGATGGTGGCACCTAAACTACACAAAAGTGGAGTCCTCTGTCATCATAGCATACCTACTTCTTGATTTTTTCTCACCTCGCCTAGCAAGGAAAGTCGTTAAGTACTAAGACCACTATCTCCTGCACTCAGTCCAGCCAGTATATGCATATGATTTTTGTTTAAGCCGTCAGCCTCAAAGTCAATCACGCCAAAAGGATTTACTAAACATCTAAGAAATGACTGAAATCATGAAGAGTACAAGATAAAGACATCATTCCTGCTCCTAGGAGCTTACAATCTAAAACACAAGACCAACACTGAATAGCCAAACATACGTTCAGATACAATCCAGTACTATAACAAAGGATGGTGAGGCTCAAAAGTACTTAAGGAGAAAATGAGAAGGGAGGAAAACATACCCAGAGAAACACACAGGATAAAACAAAAAAGGCCTTGATAAAACTGTGATACGTGTCAGTCCCTGGAGAATAGCTAGGACTTGAAATAGAGAATGAAGGGATAAGTACATAGGTATAGCATTAACAACCACAACGAAGACAAAGTATATTCCAGAAATGGATAAGAACAGTACAAATAACACAAGTTTTGACTTGAACAGTATTTATATACATAGGTTCAAAAAAAGTAAAGCCAGTCAATTGATGAGGCTGCATCTTATCAGCAGTAGAACTTTGGGAGTAGCACGAGTTATGAAATAGACATTAAGTTAACCATTTATGAGAATAAGCACAGCAAATGATTCACAGGATAAAATGAAAGCACAGAAGCCATAGGAATGTCCTTTCTCCATTCTCTCTAGACTTGATTTTTCTCCTTAAAGTTCCATACAGTTCATGGTAGTCCTAAAAATATCCCTGGCTCTTTCTTACTTTCTTCTCTTTTCATATCACCTATTGAGTCTGAAGAGAAAAAGAGCTCAGATCCTTGAGAGTAGATAGTTACACATGACTACTAATCTCTTCTAGTTCAACCTGTCACTACTGCAAAAGCCCATTTATATTTTGCTCCTGCTGAGGGTGGCATCTGAAAGGGCCAGCAATGTAAGCTCCTCTTTCCCTCTTCGCCCCGTGCTCCCTACTCACTAACTCAGGGATCTTTTATACATATTCCCAGCAGATATATGGAATAAAGCATTAAAAACAAAACAAAAAATACCCCACTATGGTCACATATGAGAAACTACACAGCTTGCTGAATGCTAAGGCCAAGTCCCTCCTACTGACTCTACTCTGGATCACCCAGTACTAAACACTGGAGAGAAGCCAAGAACTCTATATTCATATCTTGACTATCTTTGCCATCTCAGAAAACAAGGCAATCCTAAGTGGACTTTTATTTATGACAATACAGTCCAATTCAAGGATAAAATAAGGCTCTTGGATGAGATTATTAAACAGTAGAAATATGAAGCTGTGAATGTTATTTTGGAAAATAAGACTTAGTGAATGATGTGATTAAGAAAAGGAAATTGAAGCCAGGCATGGTAGCATGCACCTGTAATCCAGCGGCTCGGGAGGCGTGAGGATGGCAAGTTCAAAGCCAGACTCAACAACTTATCGAGACTCTGTCTCAAAATAAAAAGTAAAAAAGGGCTAGGAATGTAGCTCAGTGGCTAAGCACCCCTGGTATCAAAAAACAAAAAACAAAAACAGAAAAACAGAGAGAAAAGGAAATCAAGGCAATGTGACAGCTTTCTTGGCTGACTAAATAAAAGTCTGATATTATTACAGAATACAAGAAAGCTGTAAAAGGTCACTAGTTTAGGGAAGAAAAAAGTTTGGCATTAAACACAAATAATCTGAGGCAAGATCTAATGACTCCAAAGGCTCAAAATTAGAATTTTAAGTTTACTTTTAAGTACTAGCTTTATATATACTTCAGAGCAATCCTACAAATTAAAACCTCTCCGTGTAGAAAAAGAAGAGAGGTAGAAAAAAAATAAAAGAGGATAAGATTTTGGATGTCTTGGAGGAATGCTTGTAAATGAAGACAGCAGGATCTTCCACTAGCCTAATGAACTGATTTAAAAGTAAAATGAAAAAAGAAAAAAAGGAAAAAAGCACACCCTTACATAGCACAGAAAAGCCAAGACAATAGGCAGCAGAGTAAATAAAGAAGAAAATAAAGGGTTTCAGAAACCACTTTATTTATTTACAAACTTTATTTCTAAAGTTTTATAGTCAAGAAGTGACAAAAGCAGAAAAGTAAATGAGCAGAACAAGATGTTAACATGCTTGTTTTTTAAGATGGGGAAGATCTACGGGATTTTATTTCATTCTTAGTGATCTTAGTGACAAACATTCTGAAAGGTCCCTGGATTCAAAGTGGTGATAACAGCTGAAAAAAATCAAAAAGGGCTGCCACTTTACTGTTAACAAGAAGTAGGTCATCAACACAGAAGCTCAGTTCACTTGTAAGGGTAACTGCAGTTAGCATGGGAAGGAAATATTCAAAGAAAGTGAAATATATCATATCCTGAGTGGTAATGACAATATGGAAAGGGTTGCTAAAGCCGTCAAACAGTGATGAAATCCAATGAGAAGCAGAGATGTAAGGTGGTAAATCAATAAACTGGAAATAAGAGTGAAGAGTAAGAAAAAACTATTTTTTTTTTTTTTAGCCTTAGTAAAAGGCTCTTACAAGAGTAAGACTGTAGAATCTTGATATTAAAAGAAAGCTGTGCTTTTGGCAAGAAACACACACACCAAAAAAATAAAGCAAAAAATTTTTCAAAAGAGAAAATAACTCACCAAAGAAAAATGGAAATAGAAAACAAGATTCATTTGAACAGGACCAGGCCAGAACATATAGAAACTTTGGATAAAGGAGGGAGTAGCAGCATGAAACAAGAGGGAAGGGAATGAGAAATGTGGTTAGTGCCAGAAATGGTAGGTAGGATTCACAATCCAGACAACACTGAAGTTCAGAGAAATGGTGATAAGAATTAGAGCTCAAAAACCTGGGGACTCAAGACAAAAACACAGCAAATAAAATAAATTTGAGTGAAAAATGTTTAAGAAATGTCTCCAAGCTGTCTCTTGGCTAGATACTATTACTAATTTCCATAGATCTCTATTCAATGACAATTTATTCCACAGTAAAACAAAAGGAGAAGTCCAAGACCTGGAGTTAACAGTACTGCTGAATAGAACTGATGTATTATTACAGGGAATTAACTAAACTGCTACTTAGGCAAGTAGTAATCATTCTCCTTCAATGTCCCAAACCCATTTGTACATCCTGTCTCATAAAACCATTCATTTTAAAAAAGAAGAAGCAGAAACAGTGAATACAAAAACTATATAATGATTTTTAAATAATATACCCAAATACACAAATTACTAGTACAGCAAAGATTATCCAAAGTACCTACATCAACCAGGAGATCTGGGTCTATGCTAAACTGTCTTCCTGACAGCATAGCTTGGAAATCCTCTAAACTGCAATCAATACTGTCAAGATAATCCAACAGTTCAACCCTAAGGAGAAAAAACAAAAAGATTAAAAAAAAGTAAACAGAAGTTTTCCTTTTAAAATTATCAAAGAAACCTGGCTAGGCAAACTACTCCCAGAAATTGCTGAGTCCTTACCAGTTCTTATTCTTAAAGAGATCCTATTCAAAATTTAGAATCTTGAAAATTTTATTAACTGAGATATAGCCTTTACACAAAATTTCAGTACACAATGAGAAGAAGTTCTGCAACAACAGAGTCTAATTTACCTTCTTTTCAATACTATTACAAAATGTTAAATCTCTTTATTACTAATTACTAATATTCTTTATGCCATAAGTCCCTTAATAGAAACTGTATTATTCCATAGTCATGGTATGAATACATAACACACACAGTCACAAACACCTTATAGATATTCAAAACAAGTATTTCATTGAAGAAATATGAGGAACTGCAAAGGAATATTCCAAGACTACTCAAGATAAATCCTTTTCATTAAAGAACTAAATTGAATGTGAAGAAAACAATTAACTTTAGGTAACATATAGACAAGCACTCACTTTCCCAAAAGATTAATGTTATCATTCAAAATGGAATCCATCATGGTTACAGGATCTTCTGTGGTCAGACTGGACGAACCATTTAGCTGGACAGCGCTAGACATGAGAGGGTTGATACCATCAGTGCCTGAACTTAGGGTTTCTCTGGCTGGTTCACTCTGATCTCCACTCTGAATGACAGGTGCATACTCATCTTCATTGTCATCTTCAACAATGACAATATCAGGGTACTGGTTACAGCTAGATCAACAGTAAGAAAAGAAAAAACAAATTACATTTGCAGACAAATTCAATAAAATTATCCATTTATTCTCCATAGAAACTCTTCCCAAAACACATATCCAAAGACTTAAATATCTTGGGTATGTAGCTTAATCACAAAATACTGACACCTTTACAGAACACAAGACTGACAAAGAACCAATGTGAAGTGTTGAACTGTAAAATTAAGGAAGAAAAAAAAAATCAATCAGCAAGATACAGCTGCACAGGCCTGTAAACTCAGCAACTCAGGAGGCTGAGGCAGCAGGATCCGAAGTTTGAGGCCAGCCCCAGTAATTTAGCAAGAGTTAAGGGCTAGGTATATAGTTCAGTGGTAAAACCCTCTTAGGTTCAACCCTAATACCCACAAAAAAAAAACACCACAATTCTCATTACTTCTTTCTTTGCTTATTAGGAAGAAAATAAAGGCTTTATCTGGTTAAATAACCTAACTTAATTAATCAGGTGAATATTCCAAATATGAGACAGTGGGTGTTATTTTTTAATTTTAGCAATTTGAAAATAAAAGTTACCAATACTTTCATAAATTTTATCTGAGAAACTCCTTACTTGGAGGGATCAGATATAACATCCTCATTAGTTTCTGGAATAACTGGGATATTTTCTTCATCCGCATTATCATCAGTAACATCATAAATAATGATGTCATCTGAAATCCGCTCTCTTGGCTTTAAACCTTCAGTCCTACTGTGTGGAACCTAAAAAGTCACGGAAATAACATATCTGAATATTCAAATCATACTAATAGGATATCACTTAAAAAGAACCAGAAGCATACTATTTATTAAATACTAGGGATACAGTGATAAGCAAAACAGCTATGTCTGCTGCCCTTATGTGACTTATACACTAACCAGCATTGATAATACCAATTCAGAGTTATGAATTTATAGAGGTATGTATCTATTCATAAAGGCATATTATCTGCATTCTACTTTACTACTTTTACTGTAAGGACCCTGAAGATGGCATGCCCAAGAATGTATCTATGGGAAGACTTCAAATTCTAAAGTATTTTGTATACCTAAGAGGAAAAAAGTCTCAGGACTTCATAAATTTCAAGCATAACCAGATGGCCACTGTGTTGATAGGCACTATTTCATTTCAAGCTGCTCAGTTTGACACATTTTATTATTACTCATTAAATGACTTCACTAAAAGCAAAACAGCACTTCAACTATTCCAGTTTTATGTCAGCTTGGATTTTTAGCAACAATTTTTCATTAAGCCACAGATACACTCAGGCCATATTAATGTTAACTTTTAAAAGTTCAATTCTCCAAAGCAAACTAAAATCATTATTACAATGCAAAATCCATAAATTTCAACACTAGATAACAGGTAAAAGATGTGAAATACTTTGCAATATGTAAATCAACTTAAATTTTTTTTTAAAATGCCTTCATACTATTGGGAATGCTTATTTCTGAACAGTAGTAGGAAGAGGAATCGGATCTGAAATTAACTGTTTTGTCCCATTAAAAAAAATCCTGTTAGTTCAATAATAAATCTGAAGCAACAGCCTAACAAAACAAGCCATTTATATTTGATCCTCAGCACCTCCAAATAAATAAACAAACAAACAGACAAAAAAATAAAATTGACAGTGACAGTAAGTTGTAATGGAGGTCTGGATTCTGGACTAGTCTGGTGATAGACTAATCTACAATGGCAATGGATATAAGTTAAAACAAATTATCCACATAACTTATAGCAAAAGTGAAAGTAAACAAAAATATTTTGAAATTACTAGAGGAAAAAGCAGTCTAGTCAATGTACATTTACAAGAAAAGCTAAAACAAAATAACCAACAGAAAAATGGATAATCACATTACACTATCACAATTATATTATCATAATGTTCAATTTATATTACACTGAAACTAAATGTTTTATAAATCTCAAAAGCAATACCAAATTAAAAAGCAACACAGCAAAGTAATATGTACAGAATATCATTTATATAAAGTTTAAATATATGCAAAATAATGAGATATTGTTCCTGAATTCAAAAATAAAATGGTCATGGAAATATTCAAGATAGTAGAGAACAACTGAAAATAGAAAACTGGGACAACTATATTTGTAATGATTTATTTCTTAAAAGAATCTAAAGCAAATAATGAAAATGTCAAGACTTATTAAGGCTGGGAAATGAGCACCTGACATTTTAATTCACTAAGCTTCTTTTACCGCATGAAATACTACCATAAAAATATTTCAGACATTTAATAAATACAACATATACATGAGTTACTTTATGATGATGATTATCAGCTGGTTCTTTGACTATGTGCTGAAATAAATTCTTCTTTTGGGCTCCATTAGTGTTCAGAAGTAGAGGCCTGAAAATCAGAAAAATATTCATGCAGTTCCATGAGGCAACAATACAAGGAATTTAAAATGTTTTAAGCACTTCTATAAAAAACTACAAGGAATTCTTTAATGTAATACATCTTATGAATAGAAACTGGGAGATTGGAGTATCTAGAACTTACAGTTCTCCCTTCTTTGATGCTACTTTTGCTATAGTAAATGTAAGACTACTATCTCCAGACTTCACTGCTTACTGAATTGTACAACTCCTTATAAACTGTCCATACATAAGAAAAAAGTAGGTAATAGCATAAGAACTAGTATTAGCCTTACAAATGATCTCTCTCATTCCAATAATTCCTTTTGTCAGTTACTCTTCTGATTTATCATCTGTGACAATGATAGCTACTGACATTAACAGGTATCACAAACTATGGCTAAAATACAGGTTTAAAAAGAAAGAATTGTGACTTTTTTTTCAATGAATAGCATCTTTTTTAGAATTTCTCAAGCCTCCTAATGTTCCTTTATACTGCTAAGTAAATGAAAAATAGACTCTTCATTAACAACAATGAATGTTTATGCCTATAAAGTGACCATTTAGGCTATCCTTATCAAAAACACCAGAGGGATATCAGAAGAAGTTGAATATCCCTACTCCAAAAATCCAGAATCCTACAAAATCCAAAACTTTCTGTGCACCAATATGATGCCATAGGTGAAAATTCCAAAACTGACCTCATGATAAGTTACAGTCAAATTCAGGCATTCAACTCAGTTTACCAGTGTCCAAAGGGAAAAAGACTCTCTCAGCCCCTTCAGCTACTTGATATGTAAACTTTGTTTCATGCACAAAATTATTTTAAAATACTGTATTAAATTACCTTCAGGCTATATGTCTAAGTTGCATGTGAACACAAATGAATTTCACATTCATTTTTAGATTCCATCAGAAAGAATCTCATATTCCAAAATCTGAAAAAAATCTGAAATCTGAAACACTTCTGATCCCAAACATTTCAGGTAAGGGATGCTCACTCAACCTATAAAATCAATCTGGAGATGTTAAGAACTTATCAAGGGAGGACTATTCTTTGGTTCATTAGAAATATACTTGGACCATTCACAATTAAAAACTAAAATGTCTATTTATGGTTTAAAATGTTTTATCATAAAAACTTACCTTTTACGTTTTAAACTCACAAGTTGGTTATTCTGAACCAATGTAACAATAAATTGGACAATCTGAAACAAAAATTTGAATAAAAATGTTTCCATCAGACTCTTAAATTTTTTAGTCCACATTACTAAATCTTACAAAACTCAGTAAGATGATAAATGTCCTCCATCCTAAGTCACATAATCTTCTCACATATTAACATTTGAAATTTAGACATGTGTTACAACTAATGTATAAAGAAACATACTAGCTTGCCAAGATGGCAAACTAGCAAAGGACTGCATTCGTTGTCACTCCATGACTCGGGATTCAAGTAGAGCAAACACGTTTCTCTGCAAGGCAGCCTTCGCTGCCCACTGATTCCCTCCTGTTTAACCCCCATTTGTGCAACACAATCACCGGCTATCTACCAGCATACTGCCTGCCTTTAGAGCACAGATCACTCACTGACTGCTGCCTATCATCCACCAATTTGCTCATTTGCTCGCCTCTTGCCTGCCCACCATTCACCCGTGGATTGCCCATAGTTAGCCTGCAGACCGCCAGCAGATCACCTACTGTTCGCTGCCCCCAGGTTTGCTTACATGCGGCCACTGCCATCTTGGGATACCCACCAGGCTTGCAGGTTTGCCCTCACCACTGCTGCCATCTTCAGGTGTAGCTGCCTCAGTATGGGGACACCAGTCAGGGACTAGAGATATACTGTCGGGGTATCTGCAGGTGTGGTTGCACCTGAGGTCTTTCTGATAAGTGTGCTAGTGGCCACCACCTGGCTGCCTCTTTGCAGGGTCACTCCTTTTGTGTAAGCACATCCCTGGTGGTCTCTCTGAAAGTTGAAATGGCATTGAGATCTTGGGACTGCAGCAAGGCAGAGCCTGGGGAAGCTGAATCGCAGGTCTATCAGGTTGCAGCTGGGTTTGTGTGGGCCAATCTGGGCCTAGCAAGCCTGTGGAACACCAGATACTAGGGGCAGTTGGCGAAGGGGAAGAGGGGGCACAGACTGGAGAAAATGGAGAAAACCGGGCTCTCTCCAGCTCAGTGAGTACTGAAGTGCACAATGACTGAAGGGGACATGAAAGGAGCTGAACAGGGCCGGCTCCAAGAGTGGGAAAACTGCAAGAGGGTGAGAGAGTATACTGCTATGGGCTCACCCACCCAAAAGGCACCCACTGGACTGACTGGAGCTACCATCAAATTTCAGATAACCTCACCTGTTGGCAGAGACGAAAAGCTGAGAAAAATTTTAAAAGCCAATGGAAACTATTTATCAATTTTCCAGGTTGTTTTTTTTTTTTTTGCTTTTCCCTTAACATCTCAATCATCTCTGAATCCAATTATTCTCATAATCTTCACATCTTATACTACTTCTGTTCCCTCATTGGCCATCATTAGAAATGGTAAACCCTTATAGCAAACTTACTATTTTGTTGTAGACAGTGAATGAACACATCCTTTCTGTTTATTGCAACAAAACTGTAGATGCCTTAAGAGGAGCTATTTGGTTTAAAGGTGTATATTATTTGCTGCATAGAGTGCTGTCAATATTGGTCTCTCTTTTCAATCAAGGTGAGGTACTGGAAGCCATCCGGGACAGTATAAGACTACAGGGTTGAAACTGTACTGCCTCAGGTCCATACCACTAGGTTGTAAGACACACAAACAACATGAAAAAATAAGGGAACAAAAAGCGCCTCAAACAAACCAAGATGTTCCAACAACAGAATCCATAGACCACACAGTAAAAGTAATGCCAGAGAAGGAGTTTAGAAGATGCATACTTAGGATGATCTTCAAAATAAAGGACAGTGTCAGAGAGAAAATACAGAAACTGAAAGATCGCTTCAGTAAAGAGGCAGATTCTAAAAAGGAACCAAGCAGAAATCCTTGAAATGAAGGAAACAATAAACCAAATTAAAATTTTAATGGGAAATTAAAATTTTAATCACCACCAGACTCGACCACTTAGAAGACAGAACCTCAGGCAATGAAGACAAAATACATACTTTCGAAAATAAAGGCAACCACAAAGAGAAGGTGGTAAGATACCATGAACAGAACTTCCAAGAAATATGGGATACATGAAAAAAACAAATATAAGATTTATTGGAATAGAAAAAGGCGTGGAGATACAAACCAAATGAATGCACAATCTGTTCAAAGACATAATATCAGAAAATTTCCCAGTCTAAAGAATAAAATGGAAAATCAACTACAACAATCTTGCAGGACCCGAAACATACAAAGTTGCAGCAGACCCACACTAAGACATATTATAATGAGAATACCTAACACATAGAATAAGGACAGAATTTTAAAGGTTGAGAGAAAAAAAAATCAAATTACATACAGGGGAGAACCAATTCGGATTTCAGCTGATTTCTCAACACAGAATCTCAACACCAGGATGTCCTGGAATAACATATATCAAGCTCTAAAAGAAAATAGATGCCAAATGAGAATTTTATATCCAGCAAAAGTAAGCTTCAGACTTGAAGATGAAATAAAAACCTTACAAGATAAACAAAAGTTAAAAGAATTCACAACTAGAAAGCCTGAATTACAGAACATTCTCAGCAAAATATTCCATAAGGAAATGAAAAACAAAAAAATTAAAACCATCAAAGGGATGAGCTACACTAAAGAAAATGTCAATCAATGGAGAAACTAAATCAAATTAAAAATGAAAAATATTTTTAACTAAAAAGACCAGGAATACAAATCATATCTCAATAATAACCCTGTATATGAATGGCCTAAACTCATCAATCAAAAGACACAGACTGGCAGATTGGATTAAAAAACAGACCCAACAACATGCTGTATTCAAGAGACTCATTTCCTCGAAAAAAGCAGCGGGGGTTTCCATCCTCATAAGTGGACTCCAAACCAAAGTTAGTCAGAAGGGATAAAGAAGGACATTTCATACTGCGTAAGGGACTCATACATCAACAAAACATAACAATCATAGATATTTTTGCCCCAAACAATGCAGCATCTATGTACATCAAACAAACCCTTCTCAGTTTCAAGAAGCAAATAGACCACAACACTTCTCTCACCACTGGATAGATCTTCCAAACAAAAACTAAACAAAGAAATTATAGAACTCAATAATACAATCAACGATTTAGACTTCACGGACAAATGCAGAGTATTTCATCCATCATCCACCAAATACACCTTCTTCTCAGCAGCACATGGATCCTTCTTTGAAATAGATCGTATGTTATACCACAAGGCACCTCTCAGCAAAAAAACAGAGATACTACACTGCATTCCATTAGATCATAATGGAATGAAATTAGAAATAATGATAAAATACAAAATAGAAACTATTCCAACATGTGCAGACTAAATAATATGCTACTGAAAGAACAATGGATAGCAGAAAATTTCAGGGAAGAGATAAAAAAAATTCTTAGAGGTAAATGAGAACACCAACACAACTTATCAAAATCTATGGGACACTATGAAGGCAATGCTAAGAAGAAAGTTCATTGCATTGAGCTCATTCATTAAGAGGATAAAAAGTCAACAAATAAATGACCTAACATTACATCCCAAAGCCCTAGAAAAAGAACAAATTGACACCAAAAGTAGAAGACAGGAAAATCATTAAAATCAGAGCTGAAATCAATGAAATTGAAAAAACTAACAAAACAAAAAGTTGGTTTTTTGAAAAAATAAATAAAATTGATAAACCTTTAGCCACCCTAATGAAGAGAAGGGCAAGAGAAAACACAAATTACTAAAATTCGTGATAAAAAAGGAAATATCACCACAGACACTATTAAAATACAGAAGATAATCAGAAACTATTTTGAAAATTTATACTCCAACAAAATAAAAAACTTCGAAGACATCAACAAATTCTAGAGACATATGATCTACCCAAACTGAACCAGAGGACATACACAATTTAAAAAGATAAATTTCAAGTAATGAAATAGAAAACACCATCAAAATCCTACCAACCAAGAAAAGCCCAGGACCAGATAGATTCTCAGCTGAGTTCCACAAGACCTTCAAAGAAGAATTAATATCAATACTTGTCAAATTATTCCATGAAACAGAAAAGGAGGGAACCCTTCCAAATTCATTCTATGAGACTAGTATCACCCTGATACCATAACCAAAGACACATCAAGGAAAAAAAACTTCAGATCAATATCTCTTATGAACAGAGATGCAAAAATTCTCAATGAAATTCTGGCAAATCACATACAAAAACATATTAAGAAGATAGTACAGTACGATCAAGTAGGGTTCAACCCAGGGAAGCAAGGTTGGTTCAATATATGGAAATCAATAAACATGATACATCGTATCAACAGACTTAAAGACAAGAATCATAAGACTGTCTCAATAGATGCAGAAAAACATTTGACAAAATACAGCACCTCTTCATGTTCAAAACACTAGAAAAACTAGGGTTAGTAAGAACATACCTCAACATTGTGAAGGTATCTATGCTAAACCCAAGACCACCATCATTCAAAATGGACAAACACTGAAAACATACCCTCTAAAAACTGGAACTAGACAGGGATGCCCTCTTTCACCACTTCTACTTAACACAGTCCTTGAAACTCTAGCCACAGTAATTAAACAGATGAAAGAAAATTAAAGGGATATAAATAGGAAAAGAAGAACTCAAACTATCACTATTTGCCAATGACATGGTTCTATATTTAGAAGATCCAAAAAATTACACCAGAAACTTCTAGAACTAATAAATGAATTCAGCAAAGTAGCAGGATATAACCCACAAATTAAACACGTCCTATACCTCGACGATGAATGCACTGAAAGAGAAATTAGGAAAACTACCCCAATTCACAATAGCCTCAAAAAATATATAAATAAAATAAAATACTCAAGAATCAATCTAACAAAAGAGATGAAAGACCTCTACAATGAAAACTACAGAACACTAAAGAAAAAAATTGAAGAAGACCTTAGAAGATGGAAAGATCTCCCATGCTCTTGGATAGGCAAAATTAATAGTCAAATTTGCCATACTATCAAAAGCACTATACAGATTTGATGCAATTCCTAGTAAAATCATCACATTCTTCATAGAACTAGAAAATGCAAACATGAAATTCATTTGTAAAAATAAGAGACCCAGGATAGCTAAAGTAATCCTTAGGAAGAAGAATGAAGCAGTAGGTATCAAAATATCAGACCTTAAACTGTAACAGAGCAACAGTAACAAAAATGGCATGGTTTTGGGACCCCAAGAGACACACAGACCAATGGTGCAGAACAGAAGAAACAGACAAACCCACATAAATACTAGACAAAGGTGTCAAAATACTCATTGGTGAAAAGATAGCCTCTTCAACAAATGGTGCTAGGAAAACTGTAAATCCTTATGTAACGAAATGAAATTAAACCCCTATCTCTCACCCTGCACAAAACTCAACTCAAAGATGATCAAAGACTTAGGCACTAGAACAAAGAACCTGTGCCTAACAGAAGAAAAAGCAGGCCCAAATCTTCACCATGATGGCTTAGAAACTGACTTCCTTAACAAGACTCCTAAAAGTCAGGAAGTAAAATCAAGAATCAATAAATGGGATGGATTTAAACTAAAAAGCTTCTTCACAGCAAAGGAAAGAACCAAGAATGTGGAGAGCCCACAGAATGGGAGAAAATCTTTACCACCTGCACCTCAAGTAGAGCATTAATCTCCAGAATACATAAAGAACTCAAAAAACTCAACACCAACAAAACACATAAACAATCAATAAATGAGCTAAGGAACTAAACAGACACTTCACAGAAGAAGAAATGTAATCAATCAACAAATATATGAAAAAATGTTCAACATCTCTAGCAATTAGAGAAATGCAAATCAAAACTACTCTTAAGATTTCATCTCCCTCCAGTCAGAATGGTAATTATCAAGAACACAAGCAATACTAAGTGTTGGCAAGGGTGTGCGGGAAAAGGTATACTCATACATTGCTCGTGGCTCTGCAAATCAGCGCAATCACTTTGAAATCACCATTTGACCCAGTTATCCCACACCTCGGTTTATAAGCAAAGGACTTACAATCAGCATACTTCAGTGATGCAGCCAATCAACATTTATAGCAGCTCAATTCACAATAGCTAAACTATGGAACCAACTTAGATGCCCTTCAACAGATGAATGGATAAAGAAAATGTGGTACATATACACAATGGAATATGACTCAGCTTTAAAGAAAAATGGAATTATGGCATTTGCAGGTAAATGAATGGAACTAGAGAACACTACACTAAGTGAAATAAGCCAATCCCCAAAATCCAAAGGCCGAATGTTTTCTCTGATAAGCAGATGCTGGTCCATAAGTGGGGGCAGGTGGGTAGGGAAAAATGAAGGGACTTTGGTTGAAGGTATATGGGGATGGGAAAGGATGATAAAATGAGACAGACGTTATCACTCTCTATATATGTATGATTACACTACTGGTGTGACTCTGCACCATGTACAGCCAGAGGAATGTGAGGTCCTGCTCCATTTGTGTACAATGTGTCAAAATGCACACTATTGTCATACATAACTAATTTGAACAAATTAAGAAAAAATAAAAAAGGGAGAACAGTGGAATAGAAGAAGGGAATCAGGGAGAGGACAGAGAGGGAAAGGGGAGGTACTAGGGAATGAAACTGATCAAATTATACTGTTTTATTGTATGCACATATAAATATAACAAATCTCACTGTTATGTATAATTATAATGTGCCAATAAAATGAAAAAAAAAAAAAAAAAAAACACACCAGCTTTCAGGCAGGTATTTGTTTTGATTAAAGAATCAAAC